>OY759217.1:26729078-26896309 GCA_963662175.1 Aradus depressus | reverse complement strand
GAAAACGTCCTCCTCACTTGGAATAGTCTGCCGTAGTGAATAAATGGTTAAATGTAGTTATATCGTGAATGATTCCTCGACGAAGTAGATTGATTTAATCGAGAACATACACAATTTTATACATACATCTTTATAATTCCGAAAGTATTAGAGTTCTGAGCACTCAACTTCTTCCCAGTGCTCAGATGGCTTGGGAGATCATCACGCATTTTGGCCATTTTACGACTTAATAGCTTATTCCCCGTGACCATAGATATATTCCCACGATTGGGGGTTATCGCGTTCACATATACATACAGTGGATATAAATAATTTTTAATAAATTACATAACTACCTCTAGCTGGGGAAGTAATATCTAGTGTGATCAACGCTGGGCTTTCTTATGCAGTTGATCTAAGAATTAAGACAAAATATACAGGAATCACTTCGCGTTGCTCTGAAAAGAAGTTGAAAATATGGTCGTTCTTAAAGTCTCACGTTAAGATTTATTAAAATCTAATCTTATACACGAGATGACTGGTGATATATAAGAATGTTCAAATATGGGGATGACACCTTGCAAGTAATATAACCCCAACTCGCTTTGTACCCCAATTTATGTGACCCCAGGATGAACAGGTTATCGATTATGCTCCAAAGTGGAGGTTGCGGTAAATCATTAACACCTTCAAAGCACCTGAAATGTGTTATTCTCGATGAGTAAGGATAACACAAAGTGAAGGTAAATTATAGGCTTGTGAAGAAATTATTCTAATTATTAAATAAATATGTATATCAAAATACTTCATATAACTATTATTTAAAAATAAAAATAAGAATAAATTATATAGTGTGGTAGTTCAGTGAAGGTGTGGAGGGGGTGTACCGTTGTTCTCATTGGAACATCTGTCGTACTCACATGGCTAGGGCAGGGGTCCCTCATGGCTGTATGGTTAAGAGCTGCAGCATAGGGGGGGGGGGGGGGGGGGGGGGGGGGGGGGGGTCATATTAAATGAGATTAATGTTTAATTTTAAATTATTATTAACCATCTTTATGAAGTATGTAATCGGGCAGAAATTTGATGTAGAGTTTTCACTGGAATTACGCGTTTTCTGACCCCGAAAATTAAAAATAAAATAAATAAGTCGGTGAATCACGAATTAATCATAGAAGTTTTTGCTCCCCCCCTAAAATCAATCTGAACTTCATGTCGATGCATTCATTACATATGATTATTAGGGTGGTTTTTCAGTTGGGCCCCCTCTTCCTTATGGGTTCTAGATACACACACTGAATGTTGCATCGATACATTCATTAGATCAATAGTTATTAGAGTTTTTCCCTTAACTCCCCCTCCCCCTCTCCACCATAACATTTCGAGTCAATACATTCATTCTGTCAAAAGTTATCGTGTTACAGACAAACGCACAAACATAGAATCAGAGGGTCGGAAAACATAATATGAAGATGGCTGATGTAGTGAGAAGTGACTATTTCATAGGTTGTAAAATAAAATATAGTCTGACCTCTCACAGATTTTATTAATTTTTTGCTAGCCGGCGTTCGGCAGTCTGATAGAGTAATCTTGAAAACAACATAATTTAAAATGTTTTAGTAAATAAGTGTTAATAAACGTTGAATTAATAAAATTAAAAATGTTAAAAACCCCCGACACAAAAAAAAAATTTGTGTTCATTCTTTTTTTTACTGAAACCTTGGTTGAGAGTTTTTTTTAGGGGGGGGGGGGGAGGGGGGGAGGCTTGGGGAGGAGGGGCTTGGCCTTATAAACATTTGAGCTCAAACTCCAAGTCCTCCAGCTGTAATAGAGGCCGCGATCCTACACAGGCTCTGGCTCTGATGAGACCTGAATATCTTGGAAACGGCATACCCGATTTCCACTAAACATGGCTAAGAACCATCTCACAAATACCAGCTTTTGAAACGAAAAAAAACCGCTTTGAAATTGGTTCAGCCGTCTTGGAGCTACGATGCCACACACAGACAAACACACACATAGACAAGGCTTCAAACGTATTTACGTCGGGTATTAACAAATTAAAAGAAACGATCACTTTGTCGTGACTCAAATCGGGAAGAAGAATAACATATCTGTCTCCATCCAAATTTTATATTGCTAAATTGTTTTTTATATACGTTTATTTTAATTTTCTAACTCTTATTTATTAAAACATTTTAAATTATGTTGTTTTCAAAATTATTTTATCAGACTGCTTGATGATGAGGGCAATCTCGAAAGCCGGCTAGCAAAAATTAATAAAATATGTGAGAGGTCAGACTATAGTTTATTTTACAACCTATAATTTCTGGCAGTATTCACCCGAAATTTTCATTTTTGGATTTAGGGGTCGGAAAACATGAAATTTACGTCAACACTCGACAGAATTTCTTTCCAATTACATAATTTCCCTCGTATATCTGATGAAGTAATATTGGACTTATATATGTATTTTTCTTCTTTGAGGCGGTAGTTGAATACTTTAATCCTTGGTGTCACGTCTCAAGATCATCTGGCACCATGCAGACGATAACCAGGTCCGTTAGTTCGTGGGCAGGGCTCCCATCTGCACGTTCTTATCAAAATTTATAGCAGCACCAGGTTTACTTCAAAAATACACTCAGCCAAGCGGACCAGACAACAGCTAGCTGTAAACTGCTCTTCTATGTTAAAAGAAGATAGTCGGAACAGGAAATAACTTCATGAAACTGGCTTGGTTTTTCTTCTCCAGTTATACAAAATTCAATGTTGTTTTCAAAGGAATTTCATACAAAACCTACCCCTAAATAAAGAATTACGTTTTCGCTCTTGTTTGAAAACACTTTTCAATTTGCTTCATCAATAGATGAATTTATTCCAGGTCTTAATCACTGAAGTTTGTGTTGATACAATCTTTATATTAACAGTTATTAAGGTTTTTGAGTTGGGCCCCGTCCTCTGATTTCTTATTTCTCTTTGGCCGATTTGGCTGAAAATCAATATGTGTTGTGTGATAATTTAAAAAAAATTATGTTTGATATAAATAATTATATAAATAATTATATAAATAATTATTCAATTTATAAAATTATTAATAATTAAACGAATAATAAAATTACCACAATTCCTGTTTTGATTTCTACAGTAGTTTCCGAAAAGGGCCCGTGCAATTTTGAATAAAGTGCACTTATTTAAAAAAATTTCAACTAATAATTATTTGAATTGAATTTCTTCTAAAAATAATAATGAGATGACATCTTGTTTCTGAGGGCGCCGGTAGCTCAGTGGTATGCGTCTTCTGAGCTCAATATCATGGGTTCGAAACCCGACCGAGGCCCTTAGTTTATTTAATCTGGGAGGTAAAATAAACGTTAAGCACGCCGTCCTTCGGATGGGACGTTAAGCGATGGTCCCGAACCTGTACGATGTCAGGTACTCGTTAAAGACCCCTGCCCTAGGTGAATGAAAATTTAGGGTAGGCAAAATTTAGAACTCCCACAGTAGAGTCGGGCTCATGTCCACCAGAGTGACGAAAGAGCGCTCTGGTAGTAGGCAAAATGACCTCGTAGTTAAAGCCCGGGCATGAGTCATAGAACCTAACCTAACCCATCTTGTTTCTTTTTTTTAAATGTTTAATCTAATACAAAGGTATAAATTATCTCTTAGATTCACAGGGAAAATGAATAGCATAGAATAAGAGAACAAATATAGTGTTTATTTTACACTAATCTACATTATAAATTTAAAAAAAAAATTAAATAAAATTATTTACAAAAAGAAATCTTACGAACTAATTACTTTAAACTATATCAGTATTTTTTTTTGTTTTATAGTGGCCACTATTAATAATTCTTTATATTCAATGTTGTTCACATTACGTTTTAAAACAAAATGCACCTAGTCCATCTTTGTATATTTATTCACTAATTAAGTTACTTCACTCCTAACAGCTGATTTTATACAAATAATAATAATTGATTTTACAATATATTATTAATGTCCTCATGGAGTTCTGGATATACACATAAAATTTTGTATCGATATTTTTATACAAACTCGTTCACACACGCACATCGTTAGAAGGATTTTTCTTTTTTCCATTCCTAGAAGGCCGGAAAATGTTCAAACAAGTACATAAATGTTTATGTTGGAGGAAACCATGTTTTCCGAAACGAATTTGTTTACTTATTGTATAAAAATAATGTAGTAAACATGATGTAAAAATTATGTTTCATATACAAAAACATTATTTGATACATTGCTTTCATTTTTATATTCTTGGCAGAATTCCTCCTACAAGGACTGTGGAATCTACTTTTTGTTTAATATTTTCATATTTTTGACCAGAACCGGTTTTCAATGCAACAGCGTCATCATCAGTGGTACATCTATGATAGAATAAATATAGTATACAAATAATGAAAAGTATAAAAGCATCCGGATACAGAGTAACAAAATAAAAACTTACTTACCCCACCAACGCAGCGTAGCGGTTAAAGAAGAACTGGCATAGCTCAGAGGGATGGGAATAGCTAGCTTCACTCACTCTGCTTACAAAAACATTCATTAAAATCTACGCAATAACTATAAAATAAATCTCTACGTAATATTAAAATATCTCTGCAATAACAGAAAAGGCGCGGCGGCCGGTAGCTCATTTACTGAGCCTCAAGATCGCGTATTCGCAATCCGGCCTAGGCCCTTTTCTATCTGGAAGGTGATAAAATCTTGAGCATGCCGTCCTTCAGATAGCGATTGTCTCGAGTCTGTACGATGTCAGGTACTCGTGCAAGACTTCTTATTCTAGGTGAATAAACCTGCATTGACAAAATTTAGGACTCCCACAGTAGAGTCGGGCTCATGTCCACCACACACTGGTAGTAGGCGATATGATCTCAAAGCCCGGGCATGAATCACACTAACTATAACAAAATTAACGGAGGACCCTACACCGACCTATTCATGGCTTCTCAGGCACTCTGGTTAATGCTTGATGTCGGGAGATATACATTACCGCCCTCATTGTTAATACCCCGTTGAACAATGGCTATAGGGCATCATTGTTCTTTGGAAGACAAAAAAGGAAAGTTCTAAGAGGCTGTGCAAATTCTCGCTGCGTCGAACCTGCAATTTTACAGGTTCATGGAGTTCCTCCAGTACATAAATGAAGTGGGACAATATATCGAAATTGACGGTTCCTTGGAATAAATTCGATAAATAAAAACGTCGATGTATAGAAACTTTATTTTTGTCGAACCCGCAATCTAGGTATTTGTAGCAGTTTAAACAAAAGTTGACTTACATTGCCTAGAGGTCTCCGCTAGCTCAGTGGTAAGCGTGCATGCTAACTGAGTTCAAGATCGCGGGTTCAAAACCTGGCCAAGGCCTTTAGTTTAATTTATCTGGGATGTCAAATAAACTTAAGAATGCCGTCCTTAAGTGATGATCCCGAGCCTAAGTGAATAAATATATTTAGGCTAGACAAAATGTCCACCAGAGCGACGAAAGCGCTCTGGTAGTAGGCGATATGAGCTCGTAGTTAAAGGCCGGGCATGAGTTATAATAACTAATTTTTGATAGTAATTTTGAAGGAAAGATACCATCTTCACATTTGTTTGGTAGTTCTTAATTTTGCCTACCCTAAATTTTTTCAACTTAGAGTACGGGTTTTTAACGAGTACCTGACATCTGGACCATCGCTTAACGTCCCATCTTGTGGGCTTAGAAAAAATAAGACTGAATGAAACCTAAGTGAACCACACCATATACTAGAGACGGGGATTTGGTAGGAAACAAACTGTTTTGTCGTAATTGAAGGAAACGCCTAAAAAAAGTTGTTTGAAGACGGATTTCGGTACGAATCTCGCACACCGGACGGCCTTCGAAAACAAGTATTTCATATAATGAGTCTTTCAGTATTCCCTACAACTTTTATCCGAAGAGATTTTTTATTGTTGTAAGTATAAAATGTACATAGGCCCGATGTGAAGTGGTCTAAATATTCGTCTGATTCCAGCCAAAATCTAATATAATTTAAGTTAGCAAATGTGACATCTTCATATGCAACTCCAATTACATACAAGCGTTCTTGAAACGTGAAATTCCGTTGGAAACTCGATCTCAGAATTTCGCATATACTGAAGGTATAAGAAAGTAAAAATTTACGTCCTTTCAGCCTCTCCGCTCAACAGAACACTATTTCCTTATGCATCTCTGTTCCCGTTATAATACTGCAGTTATGGCAGCTGCACAACGTTCCTCAATAACTCATTCTTCCGTTCAGAATTACACAGCCTGTTGCGAACCTACTTTACAGGATTTCATCACATCCATCGTTGGGTTCAGTCGATGACGAACTATTGTGCAATTATTGTCTAGTAATGATTAGAAATAGGTTCGGTATGTCTTTTTTCTGAACCTCCGTGAAAAAATTCCCTTTAGTTCCAGTTACGTCAAGGAAGAAAATGTGCAATGTAATTCGCTAAAGAGAAATTTAGTCTTTTTCATTCGCATAGCTCTTATATTAAGATTTATATTAATATTAACAGTATGGCGCTAGCCTTCTGAGCTCAAGATCGCGGGTTCGTTTTTATCTGGGAGGTGGAAAAACCTTCAATGTCACTCGTTAAAGACCCCTACCGTCTGTGAATAAACCTGGGTAGGCAAAATTTAGGATTAGAGTCGGGTTCATGTCCACCAGAGTGACGATAGAACCCTCTGGTAGTAGGCTATATGACTCAGAGAAAGCCCGGGCATGAATCACAATAACCTTGTGACACTTGTTACATAAAAAGAAAGGCACAATTTTCCAATTTGTCATATGTCGTTATAGAACATTAAATTCCAAGTATATACTTCTTGTACCAGTTGAACTACCAGGATCTATAAAACCCAACATAAAGACTGACATTTTTATATGAGAAAGTGGCGCTACCTGCCAACGTCCGGTGTTCTTTAACAATAGACACAAGTCATAAAATTTTACTTATGATTTGTGGAGCATTATTTATATAGTGGGAATATCTTTTCTAGGATTTAATGTCTCCTGTTATGAAACATTGGACAGGAAACACGAACTATGAGCTCAACATCCGGGTTCATCCCTTTTCAAATCTTTGTACCCATTTTCTAATCGATAACTGCCTGGTACAGGAAGGAAGTTCCCCAGGACATGGAGGGCATATTGAAATAGATAAAATCAAAAGCCAATGTACTTCCCCAACTAAGGTTTCGCACTTCCTCGATTGTTAAGGGTAGATATTGTTTCGGAAGGTACTATGGGTCTGTGGAGATCTTGAATGCTCCCGTTGTGAATCCACAAACTTGGTTCATGAATTGTGCTCTCGTGTCCACTCAGAAAATAATGGGACAGCTGAGATTATCTCCAGAATTTCGTGACTTTCCCAAGTGTGTCTTGTCGCTAAAAAAAAGAAAAAAAAAGTGAATTAAATACGAACATAAAAAGTCGTCGGTAAGCCCCCTTCTTCCGATGACGCTGAAAATAATAGTTGTCGTCCTTATGGGGTTTTGAATTTACATATGAAATTTCGTGTCAATACAATCATTACAACGGCAGTTATTAGAGTTTTTATGTTAAGCCTCCTCCCTAATGCTCTTTATATTTGACCGATTTGGCTGAAAATCAATAGGTGTCGTCCATGGAGGGTTCTGGATACACCGACAACGTACTTTTCCCTAGCGCAAATTTATGGACTGTTTTCGGTCTCCATCTGAAACAAATTTACAGACTTGGTTGCAAATCAATAAGTGTCCTATACTCAGGGACATTAACTGTAGCTTGTCCATGCAGAAAATAACCTCCACAATGCCTTCTTCCAGATTTTGAGTAAATTATAAAATTTCACAAATTGTATTCCTGGATTTCTTATCTTTTTTTTCTATAAATAATCATCTAAATTGTTATTAATAAAAATGTAACTTGATAATTCTTTTCATCTGAATCTCATTTTAACAATTTCTGTCTGATCCTGTACGCGAAATTGGAATAATATACGTGTAATTAGGTGTACATCTGCCTCGAGAGGCCCTTAAGATCTCTATGCAGGCTTGTCACCCTCCTTCCTGGGAACACGTTCCAATGAGAAATTCTATGCCTCTTGTCGCAGTAATCGCGAATGAGCAACGCAGAATGAACAGGCGCGTTGTCATGGTGAAGCACCCACTCCCCACTTCGCCACAGCTCAGGTCTCTACCTCCTCACAGCCTCTCGCAAATGTCTTAGGGTTTCGAAGTAACGAAAACGATTAATTGTCTCACCTCGTGGAAGAAATTTGTAGTAGAAACACCCTTCCAGTCGAAGAAAACAGAGAGCATGACCTTGACGTCTTCTGACGATGTCCGGCCTATTTTGAACCTCTTGTACCTCTCATGACTCAGATATTCATCCCCAATCTTGCAACATCAGAAAAATTTCTGTAAAAGTTTTACCCAACTTCACACAAACGCGTTGCTTTTCTTTTTGATCACAAAATAGCCGAACACGAAAAACTTGTGAAGAACGTAACTTTGTAAGGTAATATATACCTACGTAATATGTACGTAGGCAGTGCTAATGAAATTTGTTTTGGCGGAGTTTAATATTTTTCAATTGATGCCTATTTTTTTTAAAATCCTAGTAACTGCCGATGTAATGAATGTCTCGACATGAAATTTCTTATTTAAAGTTGAAATGTAAGTGAACTATTGAATATTAGCGCAAACTGTCGACTGGTTCTGGAGGGGGAGCGAAAAGTTAATTGATTAATTCGTTCTGGGGAAGTACATTACCCGTGATTCACAGACAACTTTTTTTCTATTTTTAATAAATGAGAAATTAAGTTTTAGAAAATGAATACAATTCTGAGTAGGCATCCCTCAGTTTGATACTCGCCCTGATCTCTTGCCTTCGTGAGCTGCCCATTCTTGGCCGCAATTTTAATAAGATTTCAGATTTCTCACCTCCATAAGTCTGTTTGACAGCTTAATTTCCTTCTGTGGACTTGGCTTTTTCCATCTACTCAAACACTGACACACAACTTTAACTGAAATGTTTTATTAGAGTTTCCAGAAGTCCCTCTAAGTACTACAAAACTGCTAGTTGAAGTAATCAAGTATAAATCCAACCATATATTATATTTAAACCACACAACTAGTTTCTGTAATCAACAGCCGTCGATGGAGTGAATATATGAACAGTTTTATTAATGTTCGAGTTAGTTGTGAATGTGAGGCTGTCTATATGGGTCAGTCAGGGCGAAAAATAGAGGAACATTCGCCCAGTTCCAGTAAATTCTCGAAAGTAAGGACCACTTAATAGCTCTGGTCAAAAAATTCCGACAAAAATGACAACAACCCTACACTCGATCAAAAGCCAGTTGGTGAATCTGAAAATACATGAAACAAAACAATTTTTAAACAAATATCATTAGAGTTCACACTATTAAGTCAGCATTTTCAGAATAAATATGTAAACTTTTTAAAAAGTGAAAAAAGTATGATAATATGGTATAATTAGCATATAGTTCCTTTTTTTCACTTCTATACCTGAAATTATTTTAATTTTAGTCGTTTTATACATTACACAACATGATTTTTAAAATAAATAAATAAATACAAAGTTTAAAAACTTATATAATGCTAAGTATTATTATTGCAAGAGAAACTGAGAATAAATAAAATTCCCAAAGTCTTATTTATGCTGAACATGTTGACTTAAACATCAACAGTGTTGGAATTCTAGTGATATTTGTTTATAAAAAATTATTGGCTTATGTAAGATCGAATTCACCGCCTGATGTTGGCTATAGTTGCCAAAACTACTTGTGGTGCAATATAAAGTTACAAGAGGACGCCGGTAGCTCTGTGGTATGCGTGCTTGCTTACTGAGCTCAAAATTGTGGGTTCGAAACCCAGCACTTAATTTAATTTATCTGGGAGGTAAAATAAACTTAAGCACGTCCTCCTTCGGATGGGACGATAAGCGATGGTCCCGAGCCTGTACGATGTCAGATACTCGTTAAAGACCCCTACCTTAATTTAAACTCTAAAAATTTTGGGTTAGCAAAATAGTAGGACACCCAGTGTTGTGCTCATGTCCACCTGTGACAAAAGAGCGCTCTGGTAGTAGGCGATATGTTCTTCCAATTTGTAAGGTATATCATATATAACAGAAGCAATTAATGGTAATAATAAAAATATTAAACAAACGGAATTACGGTAGAAGTCATAATATACGAGTATTTATTGGTAGAGGTATCATGGCCGCTTGAGGCGGCGCCCTGGTGGATTTGTGGGGAAAGTGTGGATAATTGTTGAATAAGTCGATTATTTGCCTGATGATGTAGTTCATCAGTAATGTGGCGTAGTATAATGGACTGTAGTGACTTAAGGCGTTGTATATTTGATCTCCATATCTCGATACCGTTAGTCCAGATGGGTTTTAGTATCGTGTAGTTGAATTTTGGTGAAGGTGAAACTATATGTGAATGTTGTTCTCAAGAATAATATTTTTAAATTATTTTTTTCCCACATTTATTTTTCGTACCTTTTTCAACCGAGATGTTTTAAAAGTATAATTATCTAGGCTCTTATAAGTAGGAATCAATAATTAATTTTTTTTCTCAGTGAAAAAGTATATATTCTCATTCTTTAACTAGTTTCTCCATTGAACATTTTTTTTTTTAAATTTCTAAAATTCTTCTCACTTTGTAGGCAGTTTTTTTTTCGCTTTCGCTTCTATAAGGTGTTAATTAATCAATTAAAATCTATTTAATTTTGAATAGTTTTTGCAATTCCTGTCTTCGTTTTTGTCAGTGTAGTGACGTACACAGAAATTTCTTTCGAAGAGAGCACATGACGAAAGTTTTGTTAGACGAAATGAGGGGGGAAAATCTTTTTTTTTTTTGAGAAACATTTTCGGTTGAGCTTCTTATAGAAAACTAGCAGTAATACCCGGCGTTGCCCGGGGAACTTTGACTTCTCTCCCAATATCTCCTATAAGGCTATTCAGTTCCTCGACAGTACATTCATGATGTTATAATTTTCAATTATTCATACGGAATAAGGCTTATAGTCCTTCAACTGTAGTAACGCTAGCTTTGGAGCTAAAACTAATTTATTCAAAAAGATTTCTCATTAATCGTTGCAATGGTTTTCGAGTTACAAAGATTGCGTGAGTGGATGCTGGGATGGACCAGGGGTTGATTAAAAAATAGACCTTAACCTTCCGGTAGATAAAACTTATCTATTCAAAAAGATTCCTCATTAATCATTGCAGTGGTTTTTGAGTTACAAAGATTGCGTGGGTGGATGCTGGGATGGACCAGATATTGAGGTACTAATACGCCTATAACCTTCCACAGACGATGACGAACAAATTTAAAAAAAAATTAATCAAATCCATGAAGCCGTTCGTGAGTTATAGCGGTACAAGGCACAGACATTTTCAGCTTTATCTATATGATAAAATAGGCCGTAATTTCATGAACTCTATACCTGAGATTACTAACACGAAATGTTGATTCACAAATAGATGTTTATTGATTTTTTGCAGTCACATCTTGAAAGCCTTAAACTGAGAAAATCGTTAGTTTCTTTAATTTCAGTTTCTTTTTTACTTTATTTTCGTTCGAATTGTACAATTCGAAAATCCTAGACCGAGTTTTCAACGGAATTTTCCGTTACACTGTCTCCTTCCGGACATTTTCGCGTTGTCTGCATATGTGTGTGTATGTAATTAGGACTTTGTGGCCGCTCTACCTCAGAAACTATTGTAGTTATGAACTTTGTCGAAATTGGACAAAAAATAAGACAACGTAAGTACATTTTATAAGTTACTTTATATTAATGAGCAAATTGAAAAACTTTTTAAATAAATGTTGTAGTGAAAACTAAAAGACATTTTTTATATTGTTTGCGAGGTACATGTCGTGACAGTACATTCATTACATCGGCAGTTAGGAGTTGAACCCACCTCTTCGCATTTCTTCCTTCCCTTCGGCCGATTTTACTGAAAATCAGGTGTCGTATATGGGGTTCTGCATGCACATACAAAATCATGTTGATACATACATTCTATCAAGAATTATACTGTTCACAGGTACACAGACAGGTTATTTTTTTCCCTATTTTGGGTGTTATCATCACAAACAGACAAACAGGTACACAACTAGGCACATCCACTAGCAGACAGGAATTTTTTTTTTACTTTAGAATCTGAGTTGTTTGGGAAAGATGAAATTCCGGTGAAAATTCAAAATCGAATTTCTGACCGATTACATAACTTCCTCTATACTTCCTGCATCTGGGTAAACATAGGATAAGATCCAATACATGTTTTTTTTCATATTTATTTACTTCTTGCCCCCATCCTACGTAACCTCATCCAGGTTGTTTTCGTCAACATATTTTTATTTCAAAGTGAAAAATATGTGATGAGGCCAATACAGAACTTTCTTATACTAACCACGCACATCAGATCACTCTCTCTCCCCTTCTCAAAATTATTTCATACTGGCATTATTGGGGTATAAGAATGTCTAAACGTGGTTTGCTTAAGAAAGTCCTGTAATGGCTACATCATATATATTTGAATATATAATTACTTACAATTAGATATATTCCTTTTAGACATTTAGTTTACATTCTTCGGGGGACTATAATTCTTGTCCTATTGATCCTATCTCAAATCTGAGGACTAATTAGCAATTGGAAATTTTATAAGGAACAAATTTAGTATAATTAAATTTTCGATAGGACTAAGTAATCGTTCTCTCGGGTAAATCAAGGAACTAAAAATATGTCTTACAAAACTACATTCCAAGGTGGTTTTCGGCATGTATCTCGCAAACTGGACGACCTGTGAAAAATTTTATTTCATATAAATTACGTATTTTAATATTCTCTACAACTATTGCTCGAAAACATTTTTGATTAGGTTATAAACACAAGCTGTATCTTGTAAAATGTAGTTAGGTACCGGGGGAAAGTGATCTAAATTTTCGTTCGATTTTGGCCAAAATCTAATCAGACCTAAGTTAGAACATGTGACCCCTTCACTCCAAATTTCAAGTTCATAGCTAGAATCGTTATTGCGGTAGAGAGCTCACAACTTTTCAATCACATACACACACAGACAGACATCGTGAAAATGGTCAAAACGTATTCAGGGGACCTTGAAACGTGAACATTCATTGAAAATCTCGGATTTTCGCACGATTACAATACTTCCTTATACTATAAGTATAAGAAAGTAAAAAGATTGAAAATGTAGATTGGCAGGCCTCTTCCCAAGCCTCCTCCAGGTGTGTTGTCGGCCGTACTACCTCACTCCCATGGTCCTCTGCCTGGAGCCTGGAGGTGTAGTGGTGGGGAGAGGGCTGGCGGTGCCTCTGTTCCTCTGGGAACCTCAGTCTGTGCCCTGTGCTCGTTCTTCCATCATGCTGGATACTGTCTCACGAGGTATGTCTCACACCTACCTAAATACGCTAGGAAAGCCACTATTCAGTTAAGTACGTAGGTCCCCTGACTCAGACTGTTTCGGAATTCCGATCCTGAATCATTTGGGAACGCTTTATAGATAAGAGTAAAATAAAAAAATTGTCGGTGAATCAACAACAGCACATATTAATCAATTGTTTTTGCTCTCTCTCCAAAACCAATCGATTGGTTGGGCTAAAAATTAATAGTTGACTTACATAGGGCCTTCTGAATCCTCATAAACTATATGTTCTTTTCAGCCGATTCCGTGGAAAATTCTTATGGGGTTTCGAATTTGCACATTAATTATTAGAGTTAGAAACCAACCCTCTCATCCCCCCCTTCCATTTGACCGATTTGACTGAAAATATATAGGTTTCGTCCTTATGGGGTTCTGGATACACATATAAAATTTCATGTCAATACATTCATTCTCTGGGGTGTTACACACACACAAGGGCAGACAGCATTTCTTTTTTTTCATTTTTGGAATCAGATGGTCAGAAATTTGAAACTCCGGTTAAAACTCAACATATAATTCCTGACCGATTACCTAACTTCCCCTGTACTTCGCTGGTTATGTAAAAATATCGGAAAACAAAACCCGGATTCATACTTATCAATACCTCTAATTTTCTAATTAATTTCATATTTTATGTTTTGAAAAACATTATATTTTAAGTGCATTGCATTTTTGTGCATACGCATTTTAAATATTTCAGAAAACCAGCTCTCATTATTATACTGTGAATTTGCAACTCCACCGAAACTGGATTTTTTTATAAACTTTTTCTCCTGAATATTTACCCTGAACGGTTTGGGCTGTGCGAGAGTGAACAAAACGACTGACACACGAACGAAAACAATTGGTTTGCCTTCAAATAAAATCTTTGGTTATGAAGATACTTGTTTTACCGAGATATGTAATTCAATTTTTCAACATTCGATTTCAACACAAAAACTTTAATAACTGCCGTTGCAATGAATGTATCGACATGAAATTTTATATTTAAATATAAAACCCCATAAAGACGACACTTATTAATTTTGTGTGAAGGCGGTCGAAGGGGAGGATCAGAAGGGAGGGGCTGAACTCAAAAATCCTAATATATTACCAACTCTCCCTCCAAAATCAATCGACTCTTTGAGTTAAAAATTAATAATTGATATATATATATATATATATATATATATATATATATATATATATATATATATATATATATATATATATATTATAACCATTTCCCTCCCTGTGTGAGTGCAAATCACGTAATTAATAAAATAAATAAAATTGAGATCGAAAAATTATTAAATTTGAAAATTATTTAAATCGCGACTTTAATTAAACAATGCCTGAATAGCTGAAAGCACTCCCACGGGAAGAACGGTTACAAGATCCTAACGGTTAGTTGACATCAGTAATTAACAATAATTAATTACTGTTGTCAACCAGAAGAAGCATGAGTGGGGGGGGGGGAATGAAATGAATCAAACCTATAACTTTAACATATTTATTTTATGTGAGAACATATTTACAAAACAACAATTGAATATATATATAATTTGGCCGTGTGTCTGAAGGACTGAATTATAACTTAATTACGAGGTACCTCGATACGATATCCATGGCGAATGACGGCGTGATCACCCTTTCTGGACTTCCCGTAGAAATCGTCTATTCACATAGTCCCTGAAGATCTGCGTAGTTTCGAGGGCACACCAGAAGTTACACCCCCACTGACTTTGCACCGTCCAAAATCAAAGTGTGTCTCTACGACTAATTCACATATTCAAACTGATATTACTTATAGAAAAGATACGTGGTGATCACCCAAGACATGAACGAAGAAAACTCAATTCACATATTTAAACTCAACTGTACAATATAAAAAGAACGTGGTGACCAGCCAAGACATGAGCGAAGAAAACTCAATTGACATATTTAAACTTAACTGTACAATATAAAAAGAACGTGGTGACCAGCCAAGACATGAGCGAAGAAAGTACTTTCACATACTGAAACTAGGCTTTACAAAGAGAGGAACGTGGTGATCCACCAAGATATGAACGAAGAATGTTAATTTCACATATTCAAACTAAACTTTACAAAGAAAGGAACGTGGTGATCCACCAAGACATGAGTGAAGACTGAGTAAAACGGGGAGTGGCTTCCGATATCCGACCGTGGTAGGGGACAGTTCTCCAGGCTTGATTGGTCGTCGGACTCCGCCCATTTTATTTCCAGCCAATCGCATATTACCAATTAACATCTGCCTCTAGTTGTGTGAAAACCTGGAGTAAGAAAAAAAACCTTTACTGCTTATTCCTTATACACCGGATGTAGACAATTATCTTGGCTTCCTTTCCATTGTGTCTCTATTATTCTTTATTTTCCGCTCCCAGCGATCGCGATTCTCTCGCAGGCATCATTGGTTCCGAGCATTCTCTTCCAAATGCAATTCTCGTTTATTCAACACCACACAACCCATACTTTGCTCCTAGCGATCGCGATCCTCTCATAGACATCGCCAGTTCTGAGCATTATCTATAGGGTAGACATGCTACAATATCCCCCGTTCCCGTTAAAATAAAATATGTCGGCTAAATGACCATTGGAAGTCACATATTTTATTAGTTTCACTTAACACTTGCTCGTTCACTGAGCATATACACTTAACCAAATACTCAGGTATCGACCTCATTATCATGCGTGACCAAAACATGATTTTAAATTTCCTTTCGAATCGGCATGGCTTGCCTATGCATGCGTGACCAAAGCATGATTTTACTTTACGCTGTACTTCTTGGAGTTAACCCTCTCCATTGGCAAATAACGATGATTCTATTTCTAGCATACATTCACTGACTAGTTAAAACATCCAAAAAGGCCCCACGCCTCGACAATGTTTCAACTGAATTCCCATATACCTAATCCGCTTCAACAAAAATTTGGGTTGACCAAACCCTAACCATATGCCTCCTTAGGCCTTCGACAGGTATTTACCTTCTGCCGGAACGACGACGAAATATAAAATAGAAAAATAAGCCCACTCAAATCCCATCTCAGTTTCATAAACATATGTAAATTCCGGCATCCGCACTAATCAAGTAGCGAAACCCTCTCTTCAGTTCAAACAGTCAGTTCATGGCATAAAAAATAATTAAACAACTCCCGCCCCTTTAAATGGATTCTACAAGCATCAATGGAGTGGCCCCTTCTCCGTGTGTACGATAATTAAATATTCAATTCTGGGTATCCCCTCCAGTTTATAATATATCTCCCCCTCCAGTCATGTATGCTTCGGCTCCTTGCCTTAGGATTTCTTAACTAAAATAAAAAAATTGACCTTTTGACCTACCGTGGTCGACACTCTATCATAATAAGTAAGGTCCATACCTGGATATATGTGACAAATATATTTACAAGGCTCTCATTGGGTTAACATAGCCCATCATGGTCACTAGATAAAATATGGGTCAATGTGACATTTTCAATAGATACACACGGTCGGATACTAATACAAATATTATTTAAAAATACAAAACAAAACAGACAAACACAATTGGAAGTACATTTACCATACGTGACTACCTACAAATGTGTGTGCCATCGTGTCGCTGTCAGCCTAGTCATATCTGCTTTACTAATCAAATTCAAATACGTATGTAAATTCCCATGGATGGCCAGTCCATATGCCGTCTGCCCCGTCCTACAATTACGTTAAATTAAAAATGACACCATTACCTAAATTAAATTATCCCATCATAAAAAAAAACGTAATACTAATAAAAAAATATCCTATGCCAAATATAAACAAAAAATTATCCTAACTTAATTATCTAAATTACCTACCTACTATTATAAAAAAAATGCCCTATTACTAAATTTATATAAAACAACTAAAACTAACTTATTATCTAAAATTATATCTACAACCTGGCGATTCACTTCGGAATCTTGGAGCTCGACTAAGGGGGGTATGCTCGATGTTAAGCCCCAGGGGAGTGCCAGAAAGTCCCCGTCTGCCTTATTCTATTTACAAAAAAAAATAACTAAATAATAAATCCCGTGTCCCCAATAAATGTGTATGTGTGATTCTTTGTGTGTTGTTGTATAATGAGGTGTTGGCCGTTAGTGTAAAATAATAAATAATTCCCAAATAATAAAGAATAGTGTCTGTTTTATGTGTGTGTGACTTTGTCTAACTGTTCCTGGGATAGCTGGGGATGGACACCCATAGAGACGTCACAAATCTCTTCCCTGACTCTAGGGCCGCGATCTCGTCTGCAATAATCGCCCCCCTAACTCGGCTGAAGTAAGATCGTTAATCTCAAAGAGAGCCCTAGCGCTTCTCTAGCCTGCTTGTAAATTTATCCACTAATACACGGCTTCTGTGATGTCATATAAAAGATTCCTCCTTCCGCTACGTCGCTGCCGAGATGTCCTAAAATAAAAATTTGAGGACTTTCCTTGTCTAAAATCTGGTAAGGTCCTTCCCAGAATAGTAAGAATTTAAATACAAAATGGTTGGGCAAATCCAAAACGCTATTACGTAACGCCACCTCACCACGTTCGTAATTTTTCACGTAGACATCTTGGAAGGTGACATTGCTAGGCTGTTCGCGAGCAAAAGTCTGGTTCGTAGGCCAATTCCTATGTCCTTCGGGTACGGTAAATGTCATTCGGTCATCTTGTTTTGGGGTTGAGATCTGAGTTTGACCCGAAACAGTATCTATTCTCTTCGAGATATCGGCGAATCTCTTCTCACAATCGGTACTAATAATATTTTGGTTCGAATTTATTTCTTCGACCTCCTTATCTAGATGCTGTGTTTCTGACACGATCCCACCTGTAACTTCATGATAACTGACACATACCATGTCCCTAACTTTAGAAGTAGGCTTATCATATCTCTCTTCTGAATTGTCCTGCCTAGATTCAGATTGTACGGTACCCATATTACGTTTAATGGATTCGATATTATTTGCCATTGCCGAAATTTGTTCCTTTATCTCCGAAGTCTGCTGTCCTATCTGTTCCTGCCTGGCCTTTCCCTGTTGTCCTAGTCCCGAAATCTGTTCCTGCATGGCCTTTCCCTGTTGTCCTAGTCCCGAAATCTGTTCCAGCATGGCCTTTCCCTGCTGTCCTATCTGTTCCTGCATGGCCTTAAACATCGCCTCTAGGTCAAATTTAGGATTTTCTACCGGGGACTCCGGGGGCGTACGGATAGTTTTCCTAGACCGTGTCTGTATCGGCTCTAAGTCCGACTTCCCTTTCCCTTCCATTCTGATAAAAAATATATATCAAAACAATTAAATGAATTATACGGGAGGTCTGGTGCTAACCTAATTTCTATGGTGACCTGTCAGATGGCATCACAATACAACAATAGTTATAATATGTAAAATAAATGCCTACTAAATCTACATAAAAAAAAAAATCAAAAACAAAAAAAAATAAAATTATTTCAATAAATGATGTCATTCATTGTCCCCACCCTCACCCATCCTTCTTCAGTTTTGATTCTAAATACCGACTTTAAGTGAGAATATAACATTGTGGCCTAATAGGCTGGAATCTACGTTAGAAAGCAAAAAAAAAATTTTTAATTAAAAAAAATTAATTAATTAATAAGGGACCGATTAGTGGGGTTCATTAATTATACTAATTGGCATAATTAATAAACAAATCAAGTCCCTGTTCGGGCGCCAATTAATAACCAATCTCCCTCCCTGTGTGAGTGCAAATCACGTAATTAATAAAATAAATAAAATTGAGATCGAAAAATTATTAAATTTGAAAATTATTTAAATCGCGACTTTAATTAAACAATGCCTGAATAGCTGAAAGCACTCCCACGGGAAGAACGGTTACAAGATCCTAACGGTTAGTTGACATCAGTAATTAACAATAATTAATTACTGTTGTCAACCAGAAGAAGCATGAGTGGGGGGGGGGGGAATGAAATGAATCAAACCTATAACTTTAACATATTTATTTTATGTGAGAACATATTTACAAAACAACAATTGAATATATATATAATTTGGCCGTGTGTCTGAAGGACTGAATTATAACTTAATTACGAGGTACCTCGATACGATATCCATGGCGAATGACGGCGTGATCACCCTTTCTGGACTTCCCGTAGAAATCGTCTATTCACATAGTCCCTGAAGATCTGCGTAGTTTCGAGGGCACACCAGAAGTTACACCCCCACTGACTTTGCACCGTCCAAAATCAAAGTGTGTCTCTACGACTAATTCACATATTCAAACTGATATTACTTATAGAAAAGATACGTGGTGATCACCCAAGACATGAACGAAGAAAACTCAATTCACATATTTAAACTCAACTGTACAATATAAAAAGAACGTGGTGACCAGCCAAGACATGAGCGAAGAAAACTCAATTGACATATTTAAACTCAACTGTACAATATAAAAAGAACGTGGTGACCAGCCAAGACATGAGCGAAGAAAGTACTTTCACATACTGAAACTAGGCTTTACAAAGAGAGGAACGTGGTGATCCACCAAGATATGAACGAAGAATGTTAATTTCACATATTCAAACTAAACTTTACAAAGAAAGGAACGTGGTGATCCACCAAGACATGAGTGAAGACTGAGTAAAACGGGGAGTGGCTTCCGATATCCGACCGTGGTAGGGGACAGTTCTCCAGGCTTGATTGGTCGTCGGACTCCGCCCATTTTATTTCCAGCCAATCGCATATTACCAATTAACATCTGCCTCTAGTTGTGTGAAAACCTGGAGTAAGAAAAAAAACCTTTACTGCTTATTCCTTATACACCGGATGTAGACAATTATCTTGGCTTCCTTTCCATTGTGTCTCTATTATTCTTTATTTTCCGCTCCCAGCGATCGCGATTCTCTCGCAGGCATCATTGGTTCCGAGCATTCTCTTCCAAATGCAATTCTCGTTTATTCAACACCACACAACCCATACTTTGCTCCTAGCGATCGCGATCCTCTCATAGACATCGCCAGTTCTGAGCATTATCTATAGGGTAGACATGCTACAATATATATATATATATGGTTTTCTTAAAGCTCATACTGACCCATTTAATAATTTGTAGCCTAAACAGTAGATTGGTTTTGGAGATGGTTAGTACAATGCCGGTGATTCACTGACGTTTTTGGTTTTTTTGTGACAGAAGTTTGTCCTACAACTTTGGTTTTTTCATTTCATCCTACTTTACATATCTACTTCAGAGACAGATAACACATGTAAGAGCCATGATGTGTCATAAAGAAAAAGAAAAAATTGTGTCTTCTTAGTATACTAATCCTTAAAGTGTTCTGCGCCAGGTCAGAATGTCTAGGCGCCATGAGCCTTCTTAAACTGTCATCCGTCCCTGCGACTTAGGATTCATGTTAGTTATCTGCCGAAAGAGGCATAGTTGGAAACAAATTACATTTTTAATTGTAGCAATTTAATTTAATTTAATTTTATTATTATTAATATTAATTATACCATATTTTATTTGTATGAAAAATTTCGTCCCACATCTTACTACTTACCTATGAGTGTTATTTAGTTTATTTTCAAAATTGTTAGCCCACATCTTTTTGTTCATTTCTATAAGCAGCCCTAGGTTGTTCTCAAGATGAGACGACGCCAATCTGTTATTGTATATGTTATTTATTTTATGTCTATATTTATATCTACTAGCATAGCATGTAATAACTAGTAAAAAAAAAAAAAAAATGAGTTGTTTCTTAGAAGATCATCCTAATACGTTAGCTAACATTAAGAGTATGCAGTCGTTCCGAACAATTCTCGATGCACCCATCTTTCCAATCTCACTCTCCATAATGACTTTAAAATTCTTTTTGCCAACGACCTCATCAAGTCCCGTTTTCTAAACTTCCAATCTGAACTATGCTATCATGTAAATCTTTTTGCCCAATCTCTTTCATCCCATTCTCATCCCGACAAATCTCCCCGAAGGCTGAGGCGGTCCTGGCCAAGAGACCTGTTTTAATCATTAGTTGACTTACATAGGGGCTTCTGATTCCTCCTATTAAATTTCGTGTCGATTTATTCATTAAATCAGCCGTTTAGAGTTTTATGTCTGCCTAATCCTTTTTTCCGTTTTGACCGATTTGGCTGAAAATCAGTAGGTAATTCCAAAAATGAAATTTGATTTTTTTTATCCCCCATAAGGACGAAAAATTGATTTTCAGCCAAATTGACCAAAGGGAGGGGGGGGGGGGGGGGAGGGTAAACACGTAAACTCTAATAACTGTCCTTCCAATGAATGTGTTTACTCGAAAATTCATAAGTAAATTCAAAACCCTACAAAGCACTTATTAATTTTCTGCCGATATAATGAATGTAACGACACAAAATTTAGTATGAGGATTCAACAGGCCCTTAACTATTGATTTTCAGCACAAACGATGTAGGTCTTCGGAGGGAGAGTGAAAACTTTTTTTTGTTCGGTTTGTATGTAACGTTAACCATGTCCCATCATCGGAATTTAATATTGATACTTAGCCCTCTGGAAATAAGCCTCACAAAAAATGTTCACGGCTATTAATTTAGATTAACTAACGTACGTAAAGGCACTTTGTTATTAGGGAGTAAAATTGAAATTAATAAACCGTTATTGATAGTAAAAAAAAATAGGATGAAAATAGGATCCGGTTGTGTCTGGCTTGAATTAGGGTGTGTGGAGGCGAGAACACAATTAATTTAGGACAGAGCTGCATTGGGTCACGTTCTTAGTGGCCCTCTCTCTGTAATCCAAAGTTTCACACTTGTCGATCCGGAGGACTGATCGGTTCGGGTGAAGGGGTTAGGTCCCTTCATCATGGCAGTAGGTCAGGGTCATTTGGGATGTCTTTCTAATTGTAACATCTGTCTTCAGTTCATAGAACTACCGCGATACTTCACCAAAGATGTACCACCCAATAAAAAATATTTTATTTATTCTACAACTATTCAGTTCTATAAACGCTACCTGCGAATGCGGGTTGGCTTATGTAAGCAAGCCAGTTGATAGAATTTCGGAATTTAAGGACCATTTAATAGAATCAGGTCTTAGTTTTCCAGCCGACAAAAATGCCGAATTTTTACATGGTGTAGAAAAGAGGGGACCCGCATTGGTTAAACACTAGATACAGTAAAAATCGTTTAAAAGAACACCGGTTGTAAAAACATATCGATTATAAGAACGAAATTTCTAGTTCCCTGCCAGCTTTAATGCAACTCAATGTAAAAAATATCTGGTTATAAGAACATCGTTAGTAAGAACATATCGCTTTTAGTGACCTAAAGTTAATGGATTTCTGAGAAAACAAACCTTTTATAAGAGCTTCATGAGAAAACAAATCCTTCGGAAGAGGAGTTCAGACATAGAATATTCTACGAAAATAGTAATCAATTATTTTCATGGAATGTTTCCGTCGTTGTTTACATTATTTTCTGAATACACGTTCTCTGCAGTTGTTCAAACAGGACGGTGCGATGAGTGAAAAAAAAAAAAGAAAAACCTTTACGATGGAGGAAAAACTCCATATAATTTCTCGTTTGGAAAATGAAGAAAAAAATGGAGCTTTGACGAATGAACTAAAGGTGAGTCATGCAACCATTTCAAACATTTTTAAGAACCGTCAAAAATTAAAAGAAGAATTCGAAAACGATCGTACCAGCAGGAAAACAAATCGTACAAGTTCTCATGGTGATGTCGAAAAAGCTCTGTTGCAGTGGTTCAAGGTTCAAAGAAGTTCCAACATTCCGATAAATGGACCAATTTTGCAAGCAAAAGCAAATGATTTTGCAAAACTATTGTTACTAAATGCGGTTGCTAATTTCAATCCCTTAAATGTAGTTCCAGAGAAAAGAGGCTTCAACTTTAAAAAAAAAAGATCGATAATTAAACAGAAAAAAAATGATTACCGGATAGAGCAACTATCGGGTTTAAGAACCAAGTTCAGACGGTCTATTGGATGTTCTTATAAACAATTTTTACTGTATAATAAAAAGAGACCTTTTTATTTTATTTTTTACCACAACTAGTTTCCTCAATCTGACATCTTCAGGTGGTGAATCTGAACATACATAAACCAAATTACACTAGAATTTACGAGCATTCAGAGCTTATGTCAATCATTATGATACATGTTAAAAACAACACAGTGCTATATAAAATGTTTTTTGAAAAACACTCAAAAATTACCTTATTAGAGAAGGGGTCAAAGAACTGGGCACATATCAGGGACCAGCTGGACACTGGCTGTCTGGCAAAAAAACAGATTGTACCACTGATGGTGATGTACCATGGATGACACTGTTGCGTTGTAAACTGGTTCTGGTCAAAAATAAAACTGTGGGAAGACGTATTTTATTTCTATGAAAAAATGTAGTTAATTTCTTCTGGGGAAGTACATCGCATGTGATTCACCGACGACTTTTTGAATTCTAAAATACGTTTTATAGGCGGAGTCAGTTCGGTCCCTGAACGAAAGTGTTGAAAGTTTGTCATCTTATCAAGTAATTTTTCAGAAACTGAGGTTTAGTAAGGTACTTTCCGTTCTTATCTGTCATGGTGTGTGTGGACTCCATGTTAGTCTTTTGTCTATGAATGGTCTCAGATAAGGAACAATGTCCGTTTCTTGGGAGTTAATTATCATTCATTGTGACATATGGACAAGAGGTGAGTGGTGATTGTCTGTCTGGTTAAAAAATACATTTTTTGCTTCCATTTTGTTGTTGGTTTGGTTTGGTTTTATGGACTGCTTTAACTACGAGGTCATATCGCCTACTACCAGAGCGCTCTTTCGTCACTCTGGTTGACAAGAGCCCGACTCTAGTGTGGGAGTCCTAAATTTTTATTCACCTATGGCAAGGGATCTTTAACGAGTACCTGACATAGTACAGGCTTGGGACCATCGCTTAACGTCCCATCCGAAAGACAGCGTGCTTACGTTTATTTTACCTCCCAGATAAAATAAACTAAGGGCCTCGGTCGGGTTTCGAACCCACGTTATTGAGCTCAGAAGCCAAGCACGCATACCACTGAGCTACCGGCGCCCTCCATTTTGTTGTTAAAATTTACAACTTTGGAGGACCTGAGGTTTTACCCTTGAAGGAGGCCCCCTCTAAAAATTTATTTTGAAAACCTTTTTTCAAACTCCTGATTCCAAAAATGAAAAAAAAGACCTTCTGTCTGTGTATCTGTGAACTCGATAACTCTCAAAAGAATGATTGTATCTACACAAAATTTTATATTTGTATCCACAACTCCATAAGGATAACTCCTATTGTTTTTCAGCCAAATCGGCCAAAGGGAAGGGTGGCATTAGAGGGGAGGGTTTTTACAAAAACTCTACCAACTGCCTTTGTAATGAATGTATCGACACAAAATTTCATAAATAAATTCAAAACTTTATAAAGACGACCTATTAACTTTTTACGGAATCGGGCAAATTGAAGGGGGAGACCAGAGGGGGCTTAACTCAATAACAGATGTCTGAGGATTCAGAAGGCCATATGTCAGTAAACTATTAATTTTCAGCCCAAAAATTCAGAGAGGGGAAGTACATTGCTGGTGATTTACTGAACATTTTAGTTGATTAAGGCCTCTGACGCGAGATAATTCTTGAGTACATACTTATAAGTCCTATTCCTTTCAGTTTGAGTGCTGATGTAGTAGAGTTGATGTGAGGCAGCTTGGTATAGTTATCTAGGTAACAACAGCTGGTGGTCCTGAAACAGGTTTGAGTGTAGGGCTTTCTGACCTATCTCATTACCACTGGGTTACAAAACAGTGGTGGCAAAAAGTTCCGGGACCCCAATCTATACCTAGAGGAAACCAGAGCTTTTGTTGGTCCACTTTGCAACGTTACCAAGTATAGAGGATGTTATTTAATCGGTATGAAATTCAAAGTTGACTTTTCAATGGGATTTTCATGTTTTCCGACCTACTTTCTCATAGACTTCTGATTCGTACTAAATTTCGTTTTGATATATTCAATACTTCGTTTTTTAATTTTTTGAGTTGGGTCCTCTCCTCTGGTCCATTTCTCTTTGCTCGATTTGGCTGTAAATTGATATGGTTAGTAAATTGAGACTCAGGCCCGGGCTTAAACTACTACAGGTCTTATCGTCTATACCAGAGCGTTCTTTCATCATGAACTTGAAAGAAATAAAACTTGTTTATTTATGATATTGTCTAATTTCACCAACTATATTTACATGGGAGTACTTTCGGTATTTCTACCATCCTCAGCCAAAAGTATAAGAGATAAGACTAAGTTAATATTACAGAATGTCAGCCTCTCGAGGAACCCATTGTTAATAAATAACATAGACTAGATTTTGAAAAATGATATAATTATATTTCATTTCAAATACAAGGGCCAGTCGGCGTAGTCAAAAGGAAAAACAAAAAATAAACAAAGTTAACTCTCCTGATGTGGAGGGGTGAATGTGGAAGATGGGCTGATGAACTGATCTCCAAACAAGGCCGAGAAGATCTGGGAGTAGGCTGAGGACGCCGTCACACCAGATGAGCCAAGTACCAGACTTCAGAGGTCCACGGAAAGGCGATCCGGATTGACGAGAGAAGTTGGTGGCCTTGAGAAGTGCCCTGATGTCAACAGGCTGAAGGACCATGGAAGACTATCTGTCCAACACTGACCAGCGGTCATAACACGAACTATTCCCCACTCCCCCACATACATAGGCTCCTCCCACAAATTGTTAATATGATGTAATATAAACATAAGAATAAATTACATGAGTAATATTGACCATAGTTATTATGATAATAATATTAATAATTATTAGAATAATTAATGAAAGAAAACTTAAGAAAAATACCTCTACAAAAATCAAAAATTAATTAAATGTTGCGCTAACATAACCGCCCACCAAATTTTATATGAAAAAAAATTTAAAGAAATTACTTCTCTGAGTCACCCGATTGGGGAATCAGTGGCACACACTTAGATAGGGGACGTTTAAAAATACCCTTAAGAGTATGAACATTTACAACCCTAACAATTCCGTCGGGACCTGGGAAGACGTCAGTTATTCTTCCGCGAGGCCATTGAGCAGGTGAGGAATGTTTGTCCCAAAGAAGAACCAAATCACCGACATGAGGATGGTAAGTAGTTCTAAACCATTTTGGTCGTTGTTGGAGAGTTGTAAGATATTCATTCCTCCATCGTTGCCAATAGTGTTGAACTCTTTGTTGGACGAGTTGCCATCTGGTGAGTCGATTCTCAGGACTGTCCGTAAAGTCGACTTCTGGTCTCGTTGTTAGAGCTGTCCCAATCAAGAAATGACCTGGAGTAAGAATGTCTAGATCAGTAGGATCTGATGTTAAGGCACAAAGAGGTCTTGAGTTTAGAATCGCCTCAATCCTTGCGAACAAGGTGGTGAGCTCTTCGAAAGTGAAAGCTGTATCATTGAGAACGCGTTTAAAATGATTCTTCACGCACTTGACGCCGGCTTCCCAGATACCTCCGAAATTGGGTGAGTAAGGAGGGTTAAAAACCCATTCCACACCTCTCGTCAGTAGATGGGAAGACAAATCCTCTTGGACAGAATTTTTATGTAACCATTTCTGCATGTCAGAGAGATGCCTTGCCGCTCCGACAAAGTTGCTGCCACAATCTGACAGAATTTTAGTAGGGAGCCCTCTACGTGAAATGAATCTATCGAGCGTGGCCATGAAGGACGCTGTCGAAAGATCAGATACCAGTTCCAAATGAAGAGCCTTAGTAGTCATACATACAAACAGACATAAATATGATTTGCTAACAGGCGCATTTCTTCTCCGAGACTCCCTGATAGAAAATGGGCCGGCAAAATCGACGCCAACATTAATAAAAGTTCGGCCAGCTTCAAAACGACACGTAGGCAAACTGCCCATCAGAGCCTCAGCTGGCTTTGCTGAAAACTTATAACAAATGTCACATCTAAATAACTCTTGTCTGATTAAACGCCTTGCTGAGAGGATCCAGAAACGTTGACGTATCAAGGCATGGAGTTGATTTAGACCAGCATGCAAATACAAGTGGTGATAGTGACGTATTATAAGTCTAGAGAGGTGGGAATGATGAGGTAGGATGATAGGGTGCTTCATACCTTCAGGAAGAGGTGATTGTTGAAGACGACCGCCCACCCTCAAAAGTCCCAAGGGATCCAAGAATGGAGTCAGACCTCGGAGATTAGTGGAGGCATAATCCTCGTCGCCACTGTGTATAGCGTTAGGTAAATAACAATTTTGGATAAGACGGATACAGGTTGTCTCCGCCGCGTTCAATTCTCTTAATGTCAAAGGTCCACACAGATTGGAGTTGCGGGCATTCTGGATGAATCGCCGCACATACGATACCGTCCTGAGAAGCTTCATAAATGATGAGAAGTTTTCGATCCATGACACAAGGTCAGGGACGACCTTTGAACTGAGAGTAGCAATTATACCGCCCCTAAGCTCGGGCAAAACTGTTGTCCGGCTACAAAATCTTTCGATCTTTGGCCAGTCATGGACGGGAAGTTGTAGCCAAGACGGTCCGTTCCACCATAGATCACTACGTAAAATCTGAGATGGGCGGAGACCCCGTGAGGCAGCGTCAGCTGGATTGTCCAATGTGCCCACGTGACGCCAGGACACCTCAGGAATTAACTGTAAAATTTCTACAATACGGTTGGCCACAAAGGTTTTCAATAAATGAGGTGGAGTATGTAGCCAACCTAACACAATAGCGGAATCCGTAAAGAAGAATATTTGATTTATCGAAATTCTGTCTCGAAATTTTTTCAGAGAGCTGAATAATTTTGCAAGAAGAAGAGCACCACAAAGCTCAAGCCTTGGGATAGAGAGCGGTTTTATAGGAGCCAGCTTAGATTTTGCTTTCAAGAGAAAAATTTGAACATTGTCATCCGTTACCGTTCTAATATAAATGATGGCCGAGAATCCCTTCTCTGAAGCGTCGCAGAAACCGACGAACTGGCAATCGTTACTGTGTTTCACCGGGATGAAACGTGATAAACGGATGGACACCAATTGGGGAACTTCCATCATGAAATTTTCCCAGTCAAGTTTGACCTCAGTTGGCAGAGGATCGTCCCAACCGAGGCCTAATTTCCAAATATTTTGCAACAGAAGCTTGGCCAAAAATATCACCGGTGTTAAATAACCTAGAGGATCGAAGATACGCGCAATTGCAGATAGAACACCACGTTTAGTGCACTGAGGACGTGGGGTGGTGATATTATATGAGAACTCATCTGACTGAGCATTCCACTGGACCCCTAACACCTTAAAAACACAATCTTCTCCCTTCGAAAGTGAAATAGACCTTTCATGAAACTTCTCTGGAACTGCCTTGAGCACACTCTCTGAATTGCTGGCCCACTTACGAAGCTCGAAATTACCCTTCATGAGTAAATCAATTAGTTGTTGTTGAAGGCTGAGGGCTTCATCGATACTTGATGCCCCAGTTATGATATCATCCATATATACGTCCTCGCGTAACACTTTGGACGCATGGATGAAATGATGACCTTCATCCAGAGTGAGTTGTTTAAGAACGCGAAGAGCCAAGTAGGGGGAGCAGGACATCCCGTAAGTCAAGGTGCACAATTCATATTCTTTAACATCATCAGCAGGATCCGATCTCCAGTAAATATGTTGATAAAGACGATCCGGTTCATTGATAAGGATTTGGCGGTACATCTTACAGATATCCGTCACAAACACAATGCGATGAAGTCTAAAATTAAGCATGATGTCCGCAATATCAAGTTGAAGTTTCGGTCCAACAAAAAGATGTTGATTTAGAGAGCCGGTAGAAATCGACGACGACATGGACGCATCAAAGACCGCTCTCAACTTAGTTGTTGAGCTAGTCTCTTTTAAAATGCCATGATGGGGAATTATGTATTTCCCAGGAGAGGAAGCGATTTCCATGTGTCCCAGAGAGAGATACTCTTCCATAAAAGTGATATATTCCCGTCTCAGTGTGGGATTTCTCAACAATTTCTTTTCCAAATTGTAGAACCGCTTCAACGCTTGCGATCTTGAATCACTTAATAATGGTGAAGGAGATTTAAATGGAAGAGCAACAACGTACCTCCCTGAAGTCAAACGACGATGAGTCCGGGCAAAATGTTCTTCGCAAAGTTCCTCTTCCGGATCGGTCACAACTCCAATGCTAGGTTCCTCCAATTCCCAGAATCGTTCAAGTTGACGGTGAATAAAGGGAATCGTCGTGAGGGTCAAAACCGATGGCCTGGGGAAGGACTCAAAATCAACTGAATAGGCACCAGTAACAATCCAGCCAAGAGATGTTTTAATGGTGGCTAAATCTGTACCGATAATAGGGATGGGTCTACCTTCCAATATTTTATAGTAAATATCGGCACCTAAAAGGCAGTCGATAGGACGAGGCAGTCCAAAATTCAAATCGGCTAATTTGATCGAAGGGTTAATTTTTCTGATTATAATTTCCGGAACTGCAATAGATGGAAGATCCGACGTTATTTTGGTGACAACTGTGGCGCGGACACCTAGTAGAGGGGCTTTACGATGAATAGATTTCATCTCAAAAAATGTAGTTCCTAAGGACGGAACACTAAGGTCCCCGACAGAACTTATCTGATGGGAATCATTCGCCACCGTCAAGCGGAGTCGCCGAGCACAGTCTGAAGTCACCAATGAGGATTGAGCTCCCGAATCAATGAGAGCACGAACGGGATGAAAACATCCTCGAACATCTGTTATGAAAACAGTAGCAGTACTAAGAAGTATTTGTTGAGCTGGAACATCAAAAGAATTACCACGAAAGGTAAGAATCGATTTCGAAGTTCCTGAAGGCGTCCCCATAGATGGAGGCCTAGTATCTTCAACGAGGGCGTTTGTTGAAAAATGAAGTAAGGAATGGTGAAGAGATTGGCAAATGAGACATCTAATTTTAAATTTGCATTCATCGGTAGTATGACCCGAAGTTAAATGATATTTACATCCCTTGAAGGTTTTTACAAAGTGGAAGCGTTGCGACGGCGACAGATTCAAAAAATTTGGACATTTGGTCAAATCATGACCAGACAATTTACAGTATGGACACTTAGAAGTGCGCACATCCGATGGTTTCGAAGCTCTCTTGGTCGTCAAAAACACAGAAGAAGATTTATTATGGGTCTTCGTTGCCTTCGGGCAAGACGACTTACCGGGTTTGCTGGAAGACAGCTTCAGAATTTGCTGTCTGTCTCTGACAAACTCCAGAAGATCGTTGCATCGCGGAAATTCTTCCTTAATATGCTTGGATTCGAACATTTCCCTTGTTCTCTGGTCCAGACATTGAATAGCAAGATGAAACAAGATAAATTCCGCTTCATGAGGAATTTTTAGAAGTTGAAAAGCTTCCATACTGTCACCCACATGAGATAAAAATAATTTATAATTTTCGGAAACCTCTGGGTGAGATTTAAATGAGAGAAGTTTGTCCAAGAAGGCTGTAGCTAAGAAACGCTTCTTATCGTAGCGAGCCATCAAAGTCTTCCAGGCTAGGTCATAATTAGCCTCCGTCACAGGTATGGACTTTAAAAGGGATCGAGCCTCACCATTCAGACTAGAAATTAAATAATAAAATTTATCAGTTTTAGACAGTGTCGGTTCATCGTGAATTAAAGAAATGAAAACATCTTTGAAATGCGGCCAATCTGTCAATTCGCCTGAAAAATTTGGAATATTAATTTTTGGGAGGCGCGACCTGGTGTCGTTGATAACAGAAATATTTTGAGTTGGAGTAGCTGCTCGTTCTCGAGCTGGCCTGGGAGGCGGACAAAGCTCCGTATGAATCATAAGGATCTCATAGATATATCGTTTCGAGTTCGATAAAATCAAAGAATCTCTATCCGTAGGATAATCCTCGCCTTTCTGAGCATTTACAAAGTATGTTTCCAACGCTTCATTTGTAAAGTTTAATTCACTTCGAAGATTTGAAAGATCGGAGAACATCGCTTGAAATAGATTCGTTTGACTGTTATCTACCTTAGCTGCACGGCCTTGTTCTCGAATAGATTTAATATCTTGACATAAAGAATAAAGTTTGCGTCTTAATATTATTGTCCGAGAATCGGAGAAAGCAGCAACATTAACATCCGCTTCCTCACTTGCCATGATTAAAAGAAAATGAAAATTGAAAATGAAACGAAGTATTTCTAAGAAAATGAAATTAAAATAATAAATATATCTGAAGTTGAAATTAACAAAAGAAGCTAGAGTGAATATAAACAAACATTGAACCTTCTAGTAGAATCAAAACAAATACAAGAACCTAAATGAGTGCCACTGGAAATATTAGGTTGGAAAAATATATATTTATGTATTTTAACACAAGAAAATGATAGACTATAAACTATTTAAAAAATAGATTATAATATAAGAAGAGTCTATCAACATAAAAATAAAAATAGAAATCCACTGATTAATGGATAGAAGAATGTTATTTACCTTGTTATGACCTATTTCCAGATCATAATAATAACACCTGATTACTGTCATAAATGATAACACGAAGGTTATAGGCAGGTATGAGGTGCGCAATAACAAGAAAATAGCTAGATGTACAAAAATAGGATTAAATCCAAAGTAGGATTAGAATACATCTTTGAACAAAATTCAAATACATATTTTAACAAATATATATGTTCCTGGCCGGAATCACCAAATTCTATGTTAATAAATAACATAGACTAGATTTTGAAAAATGATATAATTATATTTCATTTCAAATACAAGGGCCAGTCGGCGTAGTCAAAAGGAAAAACAAAAAATAAACAAAGTTAACTCTCCTGATGTGGAGGGGTGAATGTGGAAGATGGGCTGATGAACTGATCTCCAAACAAGGCCGAGAAGATCTGGGAGTAGGCTGAGGACGCCGTCACACCAGATGAGCCAAGTACCAGACTTCAGAGGTCCACGGAAAGGCGATCCGGATTGACGAGAGAAGTTGGTGGCCTTGAGAAGTGCCCTGATGTCAACAGGCTGAAGGACCATGGAAGACTATCTGTCCAACACTGACCAGCGGTCATAACACGAACTATTCCCCACTCCCCCACATACATAGGCTCCTCCCACAAATTGTTAATATGATGTAATATAAACATAAGAATAAATTACATGAGTAATATTGACCATAGTTATTATGATAATAATATTAATAATTATTAGAATAATTAATGAAAGAAAACTTAAGAAAAATACCTCTACAAAAATCAAAAATTAATTAAATGTTGCGCTAACACCCATTACCCTCCCTACTGGTGTTCCCCATGACGTCAGACATTCCTAACTAAGCTAAATTGTCAAGCTGTGAGATATTTTATGACAAGGCGGTCCCCATATTTCAAATGTGTGACCCCTTCTAAGATCTAGGTAATATTGTAGACTATAAAGCATTAACAATGAACAGGCGAATAATATAACATTAACAAATCAAAAATAATCTCTGGTGGACATGAGCCCGACTCTACTGTGGGAGTCCTAAATGCTGCCCTATCCATTTAGTTTTTAGGATAGGTGTCTCTAAGAGCTATCTCCTATCATCCGAAGGACAGTGTGCTCAATTTTAATCTTTAACTCATGCCATTTTTTCTTCCTCAAATTTCACATTACTTCTACATCCAATTTCCATGATAATTGTAGACACATATATACGTTAAATGTGGTAATATAACGTTTTAGGAAGTCCCTCGAGGTTTTTTCACCTCTTACATTAAAAACCATGAGCCTCGGAACTACCAGCGCCTTCTAAATTGTTATGTATCGTCCGTATGGGGTTATGGATTCGCATATAAAATTTCGTGTCAGCATATTCATTAACTCAGCAGTTATTGGGATTTTTCTATGGTCTCCCCTAATCGCTCCTATTCCCTTGGTTGTTTTGGCTGAAAATCAATAGGCGTGGTCCATATGGCGTTCTAGGTTATAAACGTTCGTGTCATATTTTACAAAATAATGCTTATATTTTGGGGCCATGGTGGCCGTGCAGGCTAGAGCGTAGGGCTTTGGACGCATGGTCTCACCATAGTTATAGGGTTCGAATTCCGTCCGGGAATCAGTTTTATTTCATAGATAGAACTTCTTCCCATGGATGTCGTAAATAACTATTTAACACCATTATTAGAGACATGGCTAATATGCATCATACATAAGGCCCAAAAAAAATATATATTTATTTATTACATAATCTTTATTATCTTGTTAATCAATTAAAGTCATAGAGAAAACTAAAGACACATTCTATGTCAAATACATATTTTCGAAGGTCGCTCGATTTGCGAGATACATGCCAAAAAACAGTCCTATAACACATTACATTTTGAAACCTATTTTTTTAGAAGTACGAAAACGCTTAATCCTAACGAAATCATGGTTCTCCTGTGAAAATTCAACTTCGATTTATTGACCGATAAGCTGGGAAAGTAGAAACGAACGAAGATTAAGATGAATATAACTCCTCTTTAACGTTCTTTTAAGGTCTAATCTTAAAATTTTAATCTTTAACTCATGCCATTTTTTCTTCCTCAAATTTCACATTACTTCTACATCCAATTTCCATGATAATTGTAGACACATATATACGTTAAATGTGGTAATATAACGTTTTAGGAAGTCCCTCGTAAGTATTTGTACAGGAATGGCGCTGAGAGGCTCCATTAAGATAATATCACTTCCCGTTTTGAAAATAATATGTCAAACTTTACGACCAAAGTTTTTTTTTTTTTTTTTTTTTTTTAAATTCTTTTAGGTAAATTGTAGATATAAACATCAGAATTATGTTCATTTATCTGGAATAGCATCAACTAAAAGCTGAAAAAGAAACAAATCCTCCTGGCTTCATAACAAAATTCATAACAACTTCATCTTAAAATGCTATAAATGGTCATCTTAAAATGGTATAAATGTTCAAAAAATGGAGTCATTAAAAAGAAAGAGTGCTTTGAAATGCCGTATGTGAAGCTTAGTGGCGGATCTAGGTGAGGGAGAGGTGCAGGTTGGGGTGTTTGCTTCAGGGGATGGGGCATGCGCAATGAACCAAGCAATAGTCGTACAATGTATACAATAAAAATATATCGATAATAAATGAGCCGTCGTTGAATCACCGGCTATATACTTCTCCGAAATATAATCATCGATATATTATAAAAAATAAAGTTGATTTACATGGAGGAATGTGAATTCTCATGTTAAATTTTGTGTCGATATATTTATTACATCGGCAGATTTAGAATTTTTATGTCAAGCTCCCCCTCTGATCACTTCTTCCATTCAGCCGATTTCCAAGAAAATAATAATTTAATACGCTATATACATATGTTAATATTCACTATATACTATGATATATTTGTTAATACAGTGCCGAAAACTTGACAAAAATTCTATGAGCTCGTTTTTTATCGTCAATCCTGATCTCTCCTTCCTATTACATCGTCATTGTAAATCCCTGAAGTTATTATTATTTTTATTAATGAAAAATAATAAAAATTAAATGAAAAAAAGGCATAACTTTTCAGGCAATAAACTACATCCTTTTCCTTTGTTCCGGTCCAGAGATTTTTCTAATTTTCAGCTTCATCGGTCTCTGACCTTTTTACCAGAACCTCATGCTCATACCATACACTTGTGGGGTATTGTACGTGTTCTGGTCGCGGTGAGCATAAGAAAATATTAATAGTATATTTTAAAGTATTGCTACGGAATTCATGGCAGACTTATATTTACAAAAATATAATATTATAAAAATTATATATCTATAATTGTTACTTATAGGTTCAATCGCCTGCTGTCCTCAGATTTCAGATAGGACCAATAAAAACCAAGTTATAAAGTATCAAAGAATGTACAATGTGGTTAATATAAGAATGCCCTTTTATCGCCATATTGTTTTATTTTTTTATTTTTCTTTGATCTTACTTTTGATGGATTACATATACGTACATATCTGTGGTCACAGGGAATAAATTGGTAAGTCTAAATTCGTAACTTTTCAGGGTAGCACTCTTTTACTTTTGCATCCAGTTTTTGGAATAAATAAATTATGTAAGGACGGCGTGCTTAAGTTTATTTTATCTCTCTCTCTATAAATATGTATATAACTACCGGTTTCGGCCTTACACCATCGTCAGGTCTAGGTTACGAACTAAGTTCATATGACGATTGTGTAAGGCCGAAACCGGTAGTTATATATATATTTATATCTTTAGTGGAATAGACAATATTTCAAAAAATAAGTTTGTTTTATTTATTTATTACAAGTTTCCACAATATGTCCGCGTTCCTCAACTTAGAAGTTGAAAATGAATATTATTAATCCTTTCTTGGATTTTCCCTTAGTTACCTAGTCATTCCCCATCACTTATCTAATTATTGACCACACTTATCAAATTTTTATACATACTTTTATATTATTCACCATACTTTTTGAAATACTCGTGAATGATGCCTCTCTAACGTTGAGGAAGTTGATTTAACCGAAAACACCCTCTTCACTTGGAATAGTCTGCCATGGTTAAATGCGGTTATCTCGTGAATGATCCTCAAAGAAGTAGATTTAAGTTGATTTAACCGAGAACATACACAATTTTACGAGATTCCAAGAAACCCACATCTTTATAATTCCGAAAGTATTAGAGTCCTGAGCTCCCAACTTCTTCACAGTGCGCAGATGGATTGGGAGATCATCACAGTACACTTAATTCATTTTGTCCATTTTACGTCTTATTCCCTGTGACCTTAGATACTCTTCTTTACTTCTTATAATTGAAGAAGATAAATTTTACAGTGGATTAAATAAATTTCCAAAAAATTGAGTACTTGCACTACCAGCTGCAAGCTTAGCTCTGGTGCATTGAGTCGGCCCTGGGTAGGAGGCTCCTTGAGGCCTCTCTGTGTATGTAAGGTTTTGGGTGGGTGAGTCAGGGGTCGGTGTTCTGGGAAGGTAGGGAGGCAGGGGAGGCTACCAAAGAGACAGGTGGGCAGCCTGCAGTCTACCTGGACAACGTCAGTGTAGCAGTATATCCAGCTGCAGCCAAAAGTGCACTGTAGCACTCCACTCGCATCCCTAGGTCCGCGTGAGGCCCATGATCGTCCATTTTACCAACCTACCAATTTGTAGAAAACCTGATGATATTCACTGTCCTTGCAGTATTACCATAACTGTAACAATTGAGATATTGAATTATATTTTAGGAAGCTACCCCTAAAAACATCAAGAAGCATCACATGAATTTAAATTCAAATTGTAGGTAATTTTATTTCCCTAGCTATACGAAGTGTAGGAAAATTTATTTCTTCACTAGTATATAGAGGACTTACTTGTTAATAAGTAATGTGGAAGTATCAGTCCAACAATATATATTATTTACACCAAACCTATTTTCGGCAATTTGCCATCCTCAGGTGATGAATCTTTTTGAAGTACTGCCCATGCTATCTTTCTTCAATTTTTTTTATTCTTTAAGTACTGTTAAGCCATGCACTGTACTTAGGCTCCAAAGTCAAGTAGACTTAATTTTTGTTGGATTGGGGCCATAATATAATCAGATGTAAGTTAGCATATGGACATTTTCATTTTATATATTCAAGTTTATTACTACAATAATTTTTCGTTTGAGCAAAAAAAAAAAAAAAAAAACTCTTGAATATGCCGACCTTCGGAAGGGACGTTAAGCGTTGTCCCGAGCATGTACGGTGTCAAGTACTCGTTAAAGACCCCTACCATAGGTTAATAAAAATTTAGGGTAGGCAAAATTTAGGACTTCCGTAGTAGAGTCGGGCTCATGTCCACCAGAGTGACAAAAGAGCGCTCTGGTAGTAGGTGATATGACCTTGAAGTTAAAGCCCGGGCATGAGTCATAATAACTAACTAATAACAGTAAACATCGCGAAAATGACGTATTCACAGAAACTTCAAACTATAATTCCGTTAAAAACTCGATCTCGGATTTTCGTACGATTATATATATTTTTTAATAAAGATTTAAGAAAATAAAAATCCGAAACTCATTAGTATAATGTAAGCAAGTAATAGAAAGGTTTCCTACGTTGCTCTAAATGCATGCATGGGCATTTCTGGGAGAAAATTGGTTTATTAATTTATTTTAATGGCCAATATTAACCTATAAAATTGAACAATGTCCTTGTTTTTCATATCAAAAAATACCAAAATAACACGAGAAAGTATAATTATATAAAATATGTAGGTTAATAAGTAAGAAGGGTTCCTGGTTTGGTCTTGGATCGCAGGCTTGGTCAGGAGTATCGCAGAACTTGGATCGCGTGTTCGGACGACGTGGATACATCTTATTAAATTATTATTATTATTATTAGGTGAGTATGTTGGTCTTATAACAGGCCCACTATAATATATATGATTATTATATAAGAAGGGACGCTAATCATTATAATGGGAGCAACTCGTTGAAAGAGCAAAACTTTTGACCTCTTTCTTTTTGTGGCAAGTTTTTGAAGTTGATTCCTAATTTTTCCCGATTTTTTAAACTTAAAGGTTTACAATATGACGTATTAATTAATTAAATCACAGATTGTAAAATAAGATATAGTCTGGACCTTTCACAGTTATTTGTATTCTCTAGCCGGCTTTCGAGGTTGCCCTCATCATCTGCCTATCTGATAAAATAAATTTTGAAAAATTAACATAATTAAAATATTTTAGTAAATAAAATAAAAAAATTATAATAAAAATAAATACAACAATTTTAAATTGTTAAAGTTGTTAGTTTTTTAGATGGTTCATGTAAATATTTAAATGCACTTGTCCTTTGAATCACAAGACTTATTCTGACTTACCGGCGGATTATAATATTTATTGATTTAAACATGATAAAAGATTTTCCATGGTCCAATAATTAATTACACGTAAGGTACAAGTAATTGATGACAAATAAAATCGGTTCAATTACACTAACCGTTAATAAGATATACATACAATTCACATAAGTTGACAATAATGGTGAATAGTCTGTTATAAAACAAAATAAGTAAGGACTAAAAAATAAAAATAAATAAAAAAACTATTTTAAAAACTAGCTTTTATTTGCATGAACTAAAAATTAATAAATAAGTAATTAATTTTGTTACATATGATATACTACTTACTTATAAAGTTGAATCTGTATATATTTATACGTAAATAATACATAAATAGGCTTGTGAGCTACAAGCTTTTATTTTTCAAATTAATATTGTTACGTATAAATATATATAGATTCAACTTTATAAGTAAGTAGTATATAATATGTAACAAAATTAATTACTTATTTATTCCTTTTTAGTTCATTCAAATAAAAGCTTGTTTAAAAATATATATATATATATTTTTATGAAGGACGAGAGAAAATCACATAAATTTTAAGTTATGTAATTTTTATTATAAGTTACGTCAAGAAAGAAACAACGCTTATTCGTGTGGTGGTACTTATAATTATGCCCCGAAGGTGCATCGATACCTTGCTTCATTGCAACACCTACGTGTTTTTTTTTTTCTATCTTTGAAAGTTGCTAATTTTAAAAGATTTCTTCCTTCCTGTTTAGTTATGAATATTTAAAAAATACCTATTATTAAATATTTATGTTAGATTATTGTTATTATGAGATCTTATGACTCGGAATATTACTTCACACTTGATGATTGAAAACGTGAATTTATTAAGCAAATATTTTGGTAAAATTCTTACAAAGGAATAATTCTATATCGAAAAATCAATACAACTTTCCCATATTTCTTCAATTGTGGGAAAGTTCTCAAATACTTTTCAATTCCAATATTATATTATAATATGATTATATTTTTTTTATTTTTTCATGTACATCTACCTAATTTAAATTATTCTATGTTATGATGAAAGGAGAATACAAATATCAATCGAATAAGTAATTGTTCTTTCAAATCGAACTTTTATTTTATGGAAATAACTTTTTTGTCGATAAATAATCACATTAAGTATAACACTTGGCAAGAATATTAACACCTTAATTAAATTTCAAAAACACTTATTGTAGATAATAAAAAAACAATCAACTAGGTACAATTGCATTAGATTCAACTATTTTTTATTTCCATCAACAACTTTTAAAACAATATCAAAAAACTAATTACCAATTGACGAAAAATACTTTTGTAAAACTTTATGGAACAGTAGGCAGTGATCCAGCTTCTGCAGTGGGATGTTTGGTCTTGGATGCCAGTTTATTACTTATTGTAGGCCCTGGTATAATCATTCCGCTATATCTTAAAATCCTTAAAGATCTCATTAATCCATTCTTAAGGACACCTCAGCAAGCCCAGTAGCTATGATAAGTATACTTTCTTATTGTAGGCCCTGGTATAAATCATTCCGATATATCTTAGAATCCTTAAAGATCTCATTAATCCATTCTCAAGGACACCTCAGCAAGCCCAGTAGCTATGATAAATATACTTTCTTATTGTAGGCACTGGTATAATCATTCCGATATATCTTAGAATCCTTAAAGAGCTCATTAAATCTTAGTATTCTGGTTTCTTGTCTAGTTTACCAGCTAGTCCCTCTATTAGCAGTCTACCTAGGCCAGAGATCTGTATCGTTGAGCTTACGATCCCATCTCCTTGTACACTAATTAGATGAATAGATACGACGCCATATGTGAGTCGACGTTATTCACATTTTAAAATTTTGTTCTGAAGATAGAACAGTGTTTTTATCATCATACGCGTCTCCACATTGCACCATTCTTTTTAATCGCTGGGCCTGTAACATTCACGTAGTGTGATTGTTCGAAGAAGTTAATTTTGAATGCAGAACCCCTGATCTGAACACCATACCTAATGGTCTTATAGAGTCCCTCTATTTGAGGTTGAGACGAACTTGTGATCGCTTGTCTAGTAGTCTTTTGGCGTAACGTGTTCCATGTCTGTCGTCTGTCAAGAGTCTGAAGTATCGTATGTAGGTACCTCTTTTTGTTTGAGAGGAACATTATTCGGCCTCAAAGCGAATGTAATATGTAGCAATTTGGTCTCATTTATTTTTGTATCAGGACCAGAATGTGCCATACTGGTCTTTTTGGAAAGGTTGTCCTGGCTTTGCTCACTGAATTTTTAGCCTTTTGATAAGTAAAGATTGTCATTTTAATTCCATAATTTACTTGAACGACTCTTGCTTCGTTTCAGATATTTTGTCAAATTTAATTTCAGCTCCCCAGCTTTATGAAGTACGGTAAAGGTATGTAAAGTTTTATTTGAAATTTCATGTTTTCCGAACCTCTAAATTCCAAAGGTTAAAAAAAAACAAATAAATAACTCTCTATAGAATGAACATATCGACACAAAATTTTATAAATGAATCCAGAACCTTATAAGGACGACATCTATTTATTTTCAACCACATTGGCCGAAGGGAAGGAGATGAGAGGAAGACAGACTCAAGAACCCGAACTTTGTAACTTTTTTAATGAATGTTTCGACATAAAATTTTGTATGAGATGTAAATGTAATTAATGTTTTATGTAAAATTAATTCTTGTTCTGTTTGATTCTATAACTTACTTACTTTTATTTCGTTGCGTGGGTTCGCCTCAACATTTAAAAAAAAGTAAGATGGCATGAGGTGCAAATACATAAAAGGAAACTTACTCCATGCTTATTTGACTAAATATATTTGTGAAAAACATTATTAAACTGGTGTAACTGATGAAGTGTGTCCATTCTGGGTGCGGCAAGCTCGCTTCCATTTTTCCCGCCGGGACTCTTCTGAGCCCCTATTGGTTGCCCAAGTCATCCCTTCCTTATATTCTATTGCTTACATGGTTTTCTCACTACATCCTGCCAAGTTCTTGGTTGGCCTCCAATTTTTATATTTCCATTTTCATTATTTTATTTATTTAAATGTATTAAAACAATTAATATCCATATTTTTGGATATTACATAGGATTCAGAAATCTTTATGTAGGTCAACTATAGATTTTTAACTCAAAACTCAACCTTTTTTTAGGAGGAAAAGCGAAAATTTAGTTGATTAATTTATACTGGGGAAGTACATTCACTTGAATGAATGTGATAGAACTATATTTACGACTAATTTCGTGTCTACAATTCACACAACGCGAACTTCAATAATTAATAGGCGAACCTTAATAGAAACCATTCATTGACAACTGTTGTGATGCACGTTTGTAGATACTAGAGCATCGGGAACGTCTACAATACAATCCTATTAATTAATTTCTGCATAATTAGAACATTAGAATACTTAGACGGACATTTTGCATCAGATGAATCTATTTAATGATCTAACAAACATATCTGTTAGTTGCTAAGGGCCAATTCAATTTCTTGTTTGCTATATTTTTACTATTTTAATTTATTTTGTATTATGGTATAAAGAGTGATATTACGCCATAATGTTTCCACTCTTCCGCTCTCATTTCTCAATATGATTTTCTATGATTTCTCGCTTTCCCGTCCAGCACATATCAACTGTCTAATAGCCTGTTATTTAGACTATAAAAATAGTTATAATAATTTTTATTATTAAATAGATACGATTCTATACTCTCTTTTTCTATTTCTATTTTAACTCTCATTATTTTTCTAGTTCCTCAAACGTTTATAATTACTTATATCACGAGCTTGAGAGGAAGTCTTTATTTTAATTTCATGTTGCAAAATAAAAAAGGTAAGTCTGTCCTCTCACAAATTTTATTATTTCATGCTAGACGGCTTTCGAGGTAGCCCACATCCAGGAACTTTTTTAATAAATTCATAATTTAGAAAAAGAGAAAGCAAAAAATATATAATTCAATGAATAAAATCAATAAACAATAACAAATTTTTTTTTTTGTCTTATATTTACAAAGAAGCAACTGTTGCTAGAGTGCAACAACCAGCATCCATGATGGTAGGTATTGATATGTTGGCGTGAATGGCATGTGAGAGGAAGGCCACCCAGTGGTAGGTCCTCGGGACGAAAATTTATATTAGGACAAGAACAGAACAAAATAAATAAATAATAAATAAATAAAAAGTAATTGAAAGCCAATGTTGATGGATGGCTAAGAGAAATGATAAGAGTAAAGGAAAATGATGTAAAAAAACATAATTAAGAATGAATATGATTCAAAGTGGCAGTAAGTCGCGGTTCCATCTTCTCTTCAACCTTCGTGGGGGTTTTGTGGTAAGTTTTGTGAAGATAAAGTAAGTATTTCTGGATTTGTATGTGTGTAAAGTTTTCAAAAAAACCGTATGTAAGTTAATTATAATATAAAATAAATATTAATAATAATGATTTAAATAAATATATAAATAAAAATTACAGGTAATAATAAACAAGCCCGAAGCCACTCGGAATTTTAATAAAATAAAAAATATTAAGAACTAATATGATTTAAGGTGGCAGTAAGTCGCCGTTCCATCTTCTCTTCAACCTTCGTGGGGGGTTTTGTGGTAAGTGTTGTGAAGATAAAGTACGTATTTCTGGGTTTGTTCGTATAAAAAAAATTAAATTGAAAAGTTTTTTTTATTAAGCAATCAACTATGTTATCGAGAAGGAAGAAAAAATATGTACTAAAAATAGTTGATTTCAATACAACGGTAGTTATTAGAGTTTTTGTTTTAAGCCCCTAATCAATGCCTAATCAATCTCCGCCCCCCGCCCCCCCCCCCCCCCTTCCATTAGGCTGAAAATCAATAGGTGTCGTCGTTATGGGATTCTGGATAGAGCCGTTAAAAACTGAGGATAGAATTTCTGAACGATTACATAACTTCCCTATACTTCGTATAGTTGGTGAAATAAATACATAATTTAAAATTTTTTTTTTTTTATTTAAAAGTATATCCTAACCTAAACACGCTCCGCCCACGTTGGTAATATACAAGCAAGATATACAATCATTTCCTGGCTGCTGGTTATTAATCTACCTGTTTATCTCACTATATATATATATATATCATGAAAAAATTAATCTCTCAAAATTTGGAATTTTTTGAAATGGAAAAACCAATGCCACCGATCATTTGAACTTCAAATGGAGTTTAACATTAGTTTTCGACACTTCAAGACATTTTACAGCGCGGTTCGTTTAATTTCTAATGTTTCGGCTTCAAAATTTGTGTTCTTAGGTTTTGTTGGGTGCTGATCACGAACGAATCCGGTGTTAGAATTGCAGTTTTTCAGTTGACGTTTAAACAGCAGATTTTATTATTCTTTCAATAGTTGACAGCATTTTTGACAGTTGTCAACTGAAAAACTACAATTCTAACACCGGATTCGTTATCAGCACCCACCAAAACCTTAGAATACGAATTTTGAGGCCGAAACATTAGAAATTACACGAACCGCGCTGTACAATGTCTTGACGTGTCGAATTTTAAACTCCATTTGAAATTCAAATGATCGGTGGCATGGGTTTTTCCATTTCAAAAAATTCCAAATTTTGAGAAATTTATTTTTTTGTGATTCTAAACCAGAATTCGTTTAGAAATCATCAAAATATTTTATATATATATATATATATATTAAAATTGTGTAATGCTTGAATTACCCATTAATAAAAGAAAAATTTACATAGAAATCAATTTGACAATTTTTCTGAGAATTTTATATGTAAGAGAAAGTTTATAAAATAAAATAAAAAAGAAATGTGTTGTTAATGAGTGACTAATTCGTTTTAATTGAGGACTAATAGTGACATGTATTATTATGTCAGGTGAAACCCCATCTTGGCAGGAACCAAGTAGAAACCCGGCCTATATAACCATATAAATATAACCCTTCAATTTATATAATTAATTATATGTTTGTCATTAATATATTAAACGTTTATATATTTTAAAACGTCTGGCTCTCCACTTTTAATTTCCTTTAAGCTTGAAGTTGTGTTCAAAGTTTTCTTGCTGGAGTGTTATTTAATTAAAATATATTTTATTTAGGGTGTCCTACTTACATGAAATAAGATTATTTGGTTAATGGAAACGAATACAATATTTTTATTATATATTCTTATTAAAATTTCATATTTAAATATAAACCCCATAAATACAAAACATAAATTTTCAGCGACAAAAAGGAAGGGGGGTTTAGGGTAAGGGCTCAATTCAAAAACCCCATAATAACTGCCTATGTAATGAATTCATCGACACAAAAGGTAGTTTGAGGATTTAGGGTCCCCTATGTAAGTCAACTATTGAATAATAGCGCAAACGGTCCACTGGCTTTGGAGGGGGTGCGAAAAGTTAATTGATTAATTCATTTTGGGGAAGTACATTGATGGTGATTTACCGACAATTTTTTTTTTTATTAAATAAAAGTTATACGATTAGAATTGATCATCTCAATGTACGATAGATGCAACTGTTTTGTTTCCTTTTAAAATGTCGTTTTCTACACTGAATATTACTAAACCAGCTATTTACCAATGCCATAGCCAGATCGAGGATCGCGCGGTGACGGCGGAGAGATACCCTGGCGTCCTTCCTTATTCGAGTTACTAACGGTCTCTTCTTCGGAACTGGTTTCCAGGATCTCTAGTTATTTTGTCAACGTTGCTATCCAGTTCTCCGTCAGCTAGCTTTCATCTTGGCGCCTTCCTTACCAGTTGCCCACTTACGCTATGGTAACTTCCCGGTATACAGGGCATCAACCTTTAATAACCATTTGCACTCTCATGCGAATGTATACCATCATTACTGGAATACTCCAGGAAAAAAAAGTCATTGGTGAATTCATATTGTGCGAAACTAACTTGAACTGAACATACGGTAAAATAAAATTATGCACGCCGTCCTTCGGTTGGGACGTTGAGCGATGTTTCCGAGCCTGTACGATGTCAAGACTCCTGCCCTAGGTGAATAAAAATTTAAGACTCCCACAGTGTCCACCAGAGTGACGAAAGAGCGCTCTGGTAGTTGGCGATATGACCTAGTACGGCTGTTATCGGATAGAAACTGAGTTCCGTTTGCTTCTTACTTCGTAATCTTAAAAAGATCGTAACAGAGGATACATTAATTACATTATATTGTGTATATTTCCATTATATAATCAATTACTGTTTAATACATTGGGGAGCTTCTAGCTCGAGCATTAATATTTTTAGACTTCAAAAGAAAGCATTAAGAATAATAAATAATATTACTCAAAGAAGAAGCATTTTCCTGGGCTGTTTATATTTCAAAGTTTAATGGTTATTAGGAAAAATAAAAATATTTACCCTCTTAACAATTGTAGTCGATACCAGGAAGAAAGATGATTTTCCAATAACTAAACATTTCTTTTCTCTTTTTGAAAAAATTAAAACTCATAAAGGAATTAATTTCTTTAATGCCCTTCCCCACTTCTTGAAGACAAAATTTAGAAGCAAACAAAATTTAGACAAAATAAGAAAATTTAAACTTCAACTATAAACATTGTCAGAGGAAACCTTCTATTCGGAAAAGGAATTTTTTTCTCATTGTTCAAGATTAGTGAAATAATCCATAATAAAAAAAAATTGTTTTATATTCTTATTATTAAATTCTTTATTTTGAATAATTACAAACGGTATAAACTATAAGTAAATTTGATGAATGACATTAAACATCAAAATTTACATTAAAAAAAAAAAAAAAAAAGTTAAAAACTTAGAGAGATTGAAGATTATGATATGTACATATGATTATGTACAAAAAAAAAAAAAAAAAAAAAAAAAGGTCTCTATGCAAATAATATAATATATACAAAACAAAGAGAAAATATTAGATTTAAATAATAATAAACATAAACATAAAACAATAATAATAAACATTAATGGGGGTAGGAGGCCGCGGGGGCTCGAGTAGATCCCCCCTGCCTTCTCGTCCCGTCAATTACTGTCCAGCACTGGAAGCAGGTAGGATTACATGAGGGAAGACGCGGCTCTCCCTAAATATTTTTGCTACAGTAGCAGGTCTCTCGGCCAGCGCCGCCTTAGTCTTCGGGGGGGATTATCTGGATAGGAATGGGATGACAAGAGTCGAGCAACTGGATTGACTTGGGGTTTTATATTCAAAAACATTATTTGATACATTATTGTTTTCGTACTCATATTTTCAAGTATTTATTTATTTATTTTTACTTTTTAGTAGTATTTTTAATTCTAATCCATGTGTGTCAGACTCTAAGAGTTAATATCTGTTTAAGTAAATTATAAACTTAATGTTTGCTCTCCCTGCTTACTGAGGGACTAAAGTGTTAGTTATTGTGACTCATGCCCCGGCTTTAATAAAGAAGTCGCCAACTACCAGAGCGCTCTTTAATCGCTCTGGTGGACATGATTCCGTCCTAACTTTTGCCTACCCAGGTTTACCTTGAGTCCCTGACATTGTACAGGCTCGGAACGTCTCATCCGAAGGACGGCGTGCTCGAGTGCTTCATCTTTGAGATAAGACACCAGCTACCGGCTGTATACTTGATATGTGTCGTCCCTATGGGGGTTTAAATAATATTTTTGGGTTTTGAATACACATCAAAATTTTTGTGTCCATATACATTTATTTGATCGGGAGTAATCGTTATACGTAGTATAGGGGAAGTTATGTAATCAGTCAGAAATTTGATGTTGAGTTTTCAATGGAATTTCATGTTTTCCGACATCCTGACTCGAAAAATTAAAAAAAAAAAAAACACGATAACTTCCGATAGAATTAATGTATCGACATGAAATTTTATAATTGTTTTTAGAACCCCATAAGGATGATACCTATCGTTTTTCAGCCATATCAGCAAAAGGAAAGTGGGATTAAGGTCATATCACAGAAACTGTAATAACTGCCAATTTAATGTATGAATCGACATTAAATTTCGTATCTAAATTTAAATCTTTATAAGGAACTCACCTATTAATTTGCAGCAAAATTGGCGGAAGAGAAAGAAGACGAGGAGAGGCTCTCAACTCCAAAACACTAATAACTGCCAACATAATAAATATATAATAATAGTATGTTAGTCTATTGATTTTTAGAGTTTTGGAGGGAGAGCAAAAATTTAGTTGAATAATTTGTGATTTAACGACTTTTTCAAATTCCGGTGAAAATTCAACATCGTATTTTTGACCTGGGATGTAACAGAGATATTTTATTTTTGATATTTTCAAATTTAAATCTGATTATGAATATATATTGGGAGAAAAATGTTTTAGGTTAGGTTTTATAACTCATGTCCGGGCTTTAACTACGAGGTCATGTCGCCTACTACCAGAGCGCTCTTTCGTCACTCTGGTTGACATGAGCTCGACTCTACTGTGGAAGTCCTAAATTTTGCCTACCCTAGGGCAGGGGTCTTTAACGAGTACCTGACATCGTACAGGCTCGGGACCATCGCTTAACGTCCCATCCGAAGGATGGCGTGCTTAAGTTTATTTTACCTCCCATATAAAATAAACTAACGGCCTCGGTCGGGTTTCGAACCCACGATCTTGAGCTAGGCAAGCACGCATACCACTGAGCTACCGGCTCCTTTATATATTATTATTGATAAACTTTTACTGTTTGAACATAGAAGATAGATAGAAATTGTGTCGACCCAATAAAACTTTCTTGTATCTCTGCCTTGCTTTCTCTATCTGATGAGGTTTTTGTACTAAATTTCATTTCATCAAAGTTTTATATCAGAAGGATATAGTTTTCTTACTTCCCCAGTTCCACAAAGTTAGGTAATCGGTCAGAAATTCGATGTTAAATTTTCACCAGAATTTCTCATTCCAAAAAAAAAAAAAAAAAAAACGGAACTAAAAAAAATATTTGTATACAGAACCGCCTTATAGACGACACCTGTCTTTTTTCAGCCAAATCGGTTAAAGGGAATGGAAGGAATATAGGGAAGGTTAATTAGTCAGAAATGAATATAGGGAAGGTTAATTAGTCAGAAATGAATATAGGGAAGGTTAATTAGTCAGAAATGCGATGTTGAGTTTTCAACGGAATAATGCTTTTCTACCCCTTGATATAAAAATAAAGAAATAATGTCTGTATTGGTTAGGTTAGGTTTTATGACTCATGCCCGGGCTTTAACTACGAGGTCATATCGCCTACTACCAGAGCGCTCCTTCGTCACTGGTGGGAGAGTTGAGCCCGACTCTACTGTGGGAGACCTAAATTTTTCCTGCCCTAAATTTTTATTCTCCTAGGGTAAGGGGTCTTTAACGAGTTCCTGATATCGTACAGGCTCGGGACCATCGCTAAACGTTAAATATATTTTGAAAAAATAATTATTAATAAATTAAATAATTATTTTTAATATTATTAATTTATTTATATTATTAACGTTTTTTTAGAAAACTTTACGCACATACAAACCCAGAAGTACGTACTTTATCTTCACAACACTTACCACAAAACCTCCCACGAAGGTTGAAGAGAAGATGGAACCGCGACTTACTGCCACCTTAAGTCCTATTCGTTCTTAATATTTTTTATTGTTTTTTTTTACATTATTTCCTTTACTTTTATCATCTCTCTTACCCATCCATCAAAATTGTCTTTCAATTCCTTTTTCTTTATTATTATTATTTTTTTTTTTTCTGTTCTTGACCTAATAATTAATATAAATTTTCGTCCCGAGGACCTACCACTGGGTGGCCTTCCTCTCACATGCCATTCACGCCAACATATCAATACCTACCATCATAGATGCTGGTTGTTGCACCCTAGCAACAGTTGCAACTTTATAAATAAAAGACAAAAAAATATATATATATATTATTAATAAAAATACTTTTTCTTTTATATTAATTAAAATTATTATAAATTAACTACGAAATTTACCTTATATGACACCGGTTTCTGACGTCACAGGTGACTTCCCCCTTTTTAGCACCAAAACTCTGGCCTCCCCTTCTATATTGTTATATTAGAGGGCGCCGCGGCGCGCCGGTAGCTCAGTGGTATGCGTGCTTTTCTTCTGAGCTCAAGATCGTGGGTTCGAAACCCGGCCGAGGCCCCCTTTTTTTTTTTCATCTGGGAGGTAAATTAAACTTAAGCACGCCGTTCTTCGGATGGAACGTTAAGCGATGGTCCCGAGCCTGTATAATGTCAGGTATTCGTTAAAGACACACTAGGTGAATTCAAATTTAGAGCAGGCAAAATTTAGAACTCCCATAGTAGAGGGGCTCATATCCACAAAAGTGACGAAAGAGCGCTCTGGTAGTTGGCGATGTAACCTAAGAACGATACCTATTGATTTTCAGTCAAATAGTTTTGGATGGAGTGCGAAAATTTAATTTATTAATTCGTGCTGGGAAAGGAAATTCTCCTTTCCCACCGACGACTTTTTTTAAGTCCCCTTTTACTGGTACCATTTTGTGGTGACCATCTCATCCCTTCGTCAACCTGGGTGGCGTCTCCCTTCCTCAACTGAGAGGTACTGGACCAGATGATGACACCATCATAAATCAATGGATGCCATCAACTACATAATAACCCTGGTTGGGTGGGTACGTGTCTGCATCTCCCTCACGTACCTCCTTCTTGTATCCTACCTGCTTCCAACTTTCAAGGAGCATAGTCCGGCTGGCAGCATGATTCCCTGTGAAGTCCCTGAACAAAACACCTTTTTGATTGTCAACCAAATCAGTAAATTGATTTCAGAGGGAGAGCGAAAACTTATTTGCTACTTTCTTATGTGCTTCATTACTGCCTATAAAGGACAATAATTGTATATACAATACAATTATTTTATCCTAACTGTTCCGAGCAGTTAAAAGCGAATACCTACCACAATCTCCAAGGAAAGTCTGACTGCCAAGATGATTAAAATGTCCCTTAATAATAATAATACATTTATTTCCTTTAGTCCAATACATGGTAACTTGAGTCTAACACACCTATGATTAGTAGTAATAACAAAACTACCTATTAAAAAAAAAGTAAAATGAAATGAATAAAAACTGAACAAATAAATACTTAAAAAATATATGTGTATATAAACAAAATAATACAAGATACGTTTATAATAAGTAGAGGAATTTTTCAATTTAATAAAAATAAAGATAACTATTTTTCAAAAAAAACTCTTGGGATGTGTCTTTAATCCAACGATGTTTCGGGACATTCTTACGTCCCATCATCAGGTCCCAATGTGCGAGATATAGAAAAAAACAATGTAACTATAACAATATATGAAAAAATATATATATAGATTAATCAATTATAAATAAATAATATAATTAATATAATATAATAAAATATAATTAATATAATATAATTTAAATAATATAATTTTTTATTTATTTAGACTTTTTTATATATATAAAAAAGTCTAAATAAATAAAAAATTATAAATGAATAAATAAAAGAATAACGTACATTCAACTGACCTTTAATTAAGGTGTGGAGGAACTCTACCCAAAAAATAAGAATGAAATCTTTGTATCAAATAATGTTTTTTCGATATGAATCAGGATTTTTTTTTATTGTGGTTATTTTATACTTTTTTTTTATAATATAATATAATAATAAGCAACTATTGATTGTCAACCTAATCAGTAAATTGATGTCAGAGGGAGAGCGAAAACTTATTTGCTCCTCTCTTCTGTACTAAATTCTTGGCAATAAGTATACATAGTTGTATCCCAGCTGTTCCAAGCAGTAAAAGGCGCATAGCACAGTTACCAAGGCATAGTGCGGCTCAATGACAGCGAGTAGTGGCCATTCAGAATGGAAAGTAGACTAGAGCAAGAGCCCACTTTTATTTATATTATTTGTGGACGTTCGTTAAAATATGCAAGGCAAGAACACCAAGAGTAGCTGCAGTGTTATCTTCTCCCTGGAATAGAAGCATGAATACTCCAGGTGGATGAAATCAAGACTTGCGAAACTGGAGCAGATGTAAGAATAGGCTGACTGGTATTGATAATGAAAAAAAAATAATACCGAAACGTCTACATATGTGAAAAAAATTATAAATATGAGACATTAAGTACAGTCTGCCCGGACTTTGACTACGAGGTCATAACGCCTACTACCAGAGCGCTCTTTCGTCACTCTGGTGGACATGAGCCCAACTCTACTGTGGGAGTCCTAAATTTTGCCTACCCTAAATTTTTTAACGGGGACCTGACATCGCACAGGCTCGGGTCCATCGCTTAACGTCCCATCCAAAGGACGGCATGCTTAAGTTTATTTTACCTACCATATAAAATAAACTAAAGGCCCTTATAATATATAATATAATACAACAGGCATAACTTCACTGCAGGGCAGGCATATCCCCCTTCAAAATAATTTCAAACTGACATTACTGACTAAGTAAGTAATGTGTTGGATCAGCAGTATCTTTGTCTTATTGTACAACGTAATGAATCACAAGAAAGTCCTGTTATGGCCACATCTCATTATTATTATTATTTTTTTTTTAAATCCTTTATAATAAGAAAAAGTCGTCGGCGAAACACTGGCAATGTACTTCCCCAGAACGAATTGATCAATTAAATTCTCTCTCTCCCCCCCCCCCCCCCCCCCCCTCTAAAAGCAATCGATTGTTTGCGCTAATATTCCTTAGTTGATTTACGTAGTGGCTCCTAAATCCTCATACTAAATTTTGTGTCGATAAATTCATTACATTGACAGTTATTAATTTTTAAAGGTTTATTTGGTATACAGTAGAATCCCGATAATTCGTATGGTCAAGGGACTGACGGTTTGGTACGAATTATCGGGAGTACAAAATATAAAAAATTAAAAAACGTATTAATGCAAACATGTACCTATGTATTAAGAAGTATGTACAGTGTGGTAAGAATAAAAACTATGCAATAAACACTGTTTTATACTAAACTATACAATAGACAATACCTGCAATAAAAAATATGTACATATGTTCTAGATTAAATAAACACCAATCAAACATTTGTTCGAAAAAATGTTAGAAAAGATCAATAAAATTGCTAAAACTTTCCCCCTCTCCTCTCCTCACCTCATTTCCTTTGAGTGAAAAGAGTACGAATTACATGAGATAATATGAGATTTCATATAAAACTTGTCTCTCTCACTCGCTCTCCCCTTTGGTTCTGTAGGAATCACGTGATTTCCGAGAAAACATTTATCTCGCACTCATTCTGCTCTCTCGTCTCTCACTGTCCTCTCCCCCCTCTTGAAAACAGTACGAATTAACGAGGTTTTTTAGCTGGAAATACGAATTATAAGACGTTTTAAGTGACGTCGAGCATAAAAATAATACGAATTACCGAGGGGTCCGAAATGCATTGTTTTTATACCACTTATAGGGATTTTCCCTGGGGCCGGCAAATTTGTACGAATTAGCCGGAAATCCGAATAATCGGGATACGAAATATCGGGATTCCACTGTATTTACAATCAGTTAAAATATAACTATAAGTAAATTTGATGACAGTAAGTATAAAAAAAATAAATAAATAATAAAAAAAAATAAAAATAATAATAATAAATGGCAATATACCGAAATAAAATAAAATAAAATAATCTACAAAATAATACAATTTGTACAAAAACAATAAGTAGAAGTGCTGACTACATACATGTATACAGGTAATAGAAAATATACAGGTAATACAAAATTTAACAGTTATTAGTGTTTTTGAATTGAGCCTCCTCCCCTGAACACCCCTTTCCCTTATTTCTCTTCACTAAAATTTGACAGGTTATGTCCTAATTGGATTTTGACTTCAAATATGAAATTTCATGTCGATATGTTCACAGAAGAATACCTTATTATTTTGACTTGATTAATCCAAGTCAAAGTGAGTAAACTTTATCATTACATAATACATGGAGACAAATATATTATAGCGGCAAGAATAGTATTCTTCTGACAAGAAAAAATCTTCTTGCGGCAAAAAATTTGTTTTCAGTACTTTGTGTCGGTGATAGGGAATAGTAGACCCCTGTAGGTGAAAGGGAATAGTAGACTAGGTGATTCTCTCGATGAGAATTGACTTTTACTACCCACGCTATACAAAGTATGAATGTTTTTTTAATTTAATTCAGTAAGAAGATAATATCAATAAGATATCTTGCCGCAAGAATATAGTTTTCTCTGTGTATAAATTGTATTCAGACTTCTGGAGGAATCATTAACGTCCTCAAAATGATATCTTTAGCTATTTCGTGCTTTATATTTAGAGGAAGTATACGATTTATACTCTCTTGTGGTTCAACGAAGCGATTTATTATCAACGGAAGTTAACTAAAAGCACGTTTCTCCCAAAGTAAAGCAACGACGTGTAGTGACGATAAAATCTTTATCCTTATCAACCAAAAAGTATTTCCTACAATTCGTACACTTAATGTTTTTAATTTTACATTCTTATAACTTTAGTATACAAAGAAGAAAGTATTGTAATAATGCAAAGATCCGAGATCGCATTTTTAACGGAATATCACATTTTAAGATCATCTGAACACGATTTGTCAATAATTGTGATGGTTTCTGTCTGTGTATATGACTGGTATCTCAAAAACAATTCTAGCTATGAAATAGAAATGCGAAATGAAGGTGATTAAATTCTGGCCGAAATCTGTCCAAATTTAGGACTATTATACTTCGGAGCTTATGTACTTTTTTTTACAAGATACCGTTTATATTAATGACTTACACTAAAATGTATTTAAATAAAAGTTGTAGATAAAACTGAAAGGCACATTTTATACTCAATATATATTTTTGCAGGTCCCTTGGTTTGCAAGATATATGCAAGAACCGTCTAAAATGAGGTTTTGAAAAACATTTTCTTTTCTGACGATTGCTCGATTTATGAGAAAAAAGTTTGTCCTATTGAGATATTGAGTCTTACCTAAAATAGGAGAAGGAGCAAGGAACAGTAAACTGCCGTTGTAATGAATGTATCGACATAAAATTTCATATGTGAATTTAAAACACCATAAGACGACACTTAATTTTGAGCGGTATCGGCCAAAGGGAAGGTGAGAGGACTCAATTCAAACACCTCAATAACAATGTTTTTATAAAGAGAGCGAAAACATAATTGAATAATTCGTGCTGGGGTGATTCATTGACGATTTTTCAACGTGGTCTTAAAGATTTTATTTTAGTAAATAATTAAAATGTGTTTTTAATTTATTAATAATGTGTTTTTTACGGGGATAGCACCCTCCTGGGGCCCCAAAATCTGCATGGACCTAGGCCCCCAGAACACTCTGGCCATCACTGAGAGGAGATGAAATATTTTGAAATATGTGTGTGTGTGTGGCTGTGAACACTCACTCCCAATAGAATGAATGTTTACATTTTATATGTGTATCCAGAAACCTTAAGGACGACACCTATTAAATTTAAGCCAAATCGGGAGATGGTGGGGGGGGGGCTCTACTCAAAAACTTTAATAATGATTTGATTGATTTCTTAGCCCAAACTTTTGGTGGGAGAGCGAAAACTTATTTGACTCATGCTGAAGATGAACTTTTTTTTCTCATATAAATTCAACTTAACTTAAGATGAATGGCAAAATTTATATATTTATTTAAAATAAATTGAATCTACTCATTTTAATAAAACTCTTGACAGGTGGATGATAGATGGCGTGAAAGTAGGGTTGCCATGACTAACGATGTAGGAAGGTAAGCATTGAACCGGTGGATCCAACATGTTGGCATATATCAGAGCACCTGCTACTGTGATTGATAACAGGAATCTTCGTGGGTACCACGTTTGTCCATTCAAATCCCACTGTCTGGAGTTATAGGATCATATAAAGTTTGCCTTCTTTAATATCCTCAGTGGTAACGTGCTAGCTACTGATCGTGGCTGCGTCCCAGGTGGTAAAAAAAAACCATGAGCATGCCGTCCCTTGGAGGGCGACGTTAAATGGCGGTCTCATACTTGTGCGATTTCAAGTACCCGTTTAAGACCCCTATCTTGATTTACCTGGGTAGGCAACATTTAGTACTCAGCTGGGAGCTAACAGGATACTTAGGCCCCTATGTGTATACATATACCCCATCCCACCCAATATATCCTCTTATGCCCTTTATGTCACACAAATTATCAATTCATTTCTATCAGGCATCCATATAATAACAATCACGTTAATAACACTATCCAATTTATATCAGCTAGGGGAAATTATATAATCGAGAAATTCGATGTTTAGCTTTTTCCGAAATTTCATTTTTTCCCGCCTTTCCTGATACCAAAAATGAAAGAAAAAAAAATCTATCTGTAAACACGATAAGTCCCGATAGAATCAATGTATCGACACAAAATTTAATAATCTTATTCAGCCAAAGGCTCGGGAGTATCAGAGGAGTGGGGGCTTGACTCAAAAACCCTATTAACTGCCGGTATAATAAATGTATCACAACAAAATTGTATATGCGTCATCATCAGTGACACATCAAAATCTACTTGAAATTTTATATTTAAATTCAAAACACCATAAGGATGGTACCTATTAATTTTCAGCCAAATCGGGCAAAGGGACGGGGAGGATGAGACGAGTGGGGCTTTACTCAAAAACCCTAATAACTGCCGATGTAATGAATGTATCACAAAATTTAGTACGAAGATTCAGAAGTGCTTTTCTAAGTTCACTATTGATTTTATTGACTATTTAACCTTAACGGTCGATTAGTTTTGAACGCAAAGCGGCAACTTAATTGATTAATTCGGGCTTGAGAACTACATTGCCGAAGATTCACTATTTCTTTCTTATTTTTAATCATCCCTGATGAGAAATAACTAATCGTGCCTACATCTGTTACAAACAATATATTTTTTTTTGCCTTTCTCATGTCCTTCCTTTTTGTTTATTTATTTTATTCTCAAAAGTCTACAATGATTATAAAATTAAATGTTGTTAACGATAAAAAAAAAAACACATTTCCACAGTAATATTTTTCTAGATCTTCCTGGAAGATATTCCAGCACAGACACCGCTAAATAAATAACATTCTTTGGATTAACGGTAATCTTCTGGAATATTTATTATTCTTATTTTTTAATGGTCATTACAAATTTTATTAAATAAAAAATAATTAAATTTTATTGATATTGTACAAGGTTGATGAACCCTATGATTGTAATATACCTACATGTTATGGACCAAGTGATTAATAGGTCATTATTTATAATGCCCAAGCAGTATGAAAATGCCAAAAATGAGTAAACAATTTGATAATAACTATTGAAAATAATAAATTATATGAATATTGTCCTTCAACTATTGGGCGAGTAATAAAAAGATTTGTTTTATTGAATTATTTTATTGTCAGAATAATATTATAAAATCAAAGGCACTAATAGTGACAAAAACTTTAGTTCTTAGGTTATTATTAATATCAATATGAAAAAATAAAATTATCTCAGTTTTAAGAATAATTTATTTGGAATAACATGAAATGAAATTATAACACACCAACAATATCAGTTTTTAACTCGACACTAAATTGTAAACCTAAATAATAACCACGCTGTTTGATGACAGCGAGAAAGTATGAAAGTGTTGTATGATACATTAAAATTTTTGTTGTGCGTATCACGATGTATAAGACATCCATTTATTTTTGACATCATGGGATCGGATTAAAGCACGTACCTAACCTGTGGAAAGTGGCTGAAGTTACCATTATCCTGAAACCTAACAAAGACCAACAGACAAAAAGTCCTTCAGACCAATCTCCCTGCTGCCGATGATCTCAAAACTATTTTTTTTTTCCTAAAGAAACGTCTCTCTCTCCTCACGTTGTTATGGCTAAGTTAATAAAAGGAATAACGTGGTCTCAATAGTGTTATATATATATATCCCAAGAATCATTAACATATAATATTATAATAATTAACAGTTGTGGAGGGAGAGTGGAAATAAGGAATCCTGAAACTGTATTTTTCGGTGATCGCCCCCTCTCCTGGAATGAAAAATAACAATTATGTCTGTCTGTGAGCACAATAACTCCCGATAGACTGAATGTATCGACACGAAATTTTATATCTGTGTCCAGAATTCTCTCATTTATAAATTACGTAAGGCATTTAGAGGGGGGGGGGGGGGGGGGGGGGGATAAGCTCAATATTACTAATTCTTACTATAGGGGAGGGGGGTAAAGAATTTGATCTTATGTAAGTTTTTGAATTTAAAATCTTCTACTTTCGCGCTAAGAAATGGAGCTATTTTATTGGATAGCGCCATCTGTACTTAGTTCTCAAATTCAGTATTGAATCCTTCAGAAATCATATGGTCTCAGTATTTCTAGACATTTTTTTATTCTATTGTCTCGCTGACTAGGGATTTCCCTATTGCTTGAATTTTGAAAAATAATTGTCATTTTAGTATCATTTATTTATTATACCTCACATGTCTGGATATTTACATCCACTATTATTTAAAGCTTGGGTACAAGCTGCTCAAACTATTTTTTATTTTATCAATACGATCATTTCTTACTACATACTTATGGGGGAGGGGGGGGGTTCAAATTAGCTTTAAAAAAGCCTTACGTAATTTAAGAATGGCCCCTAATAAATGTCGAAGTAATGAATTTATCGATACAAAATTAAGTACGAGGATTCAGAAGCTACAATATAATTCAAATATTGAGTTTTAGCCCAAACAGTCGAATGGCTTTGGAGAGAGAACAAAAAGATGGTAATCCACCGACGTCTCTTTTTTTTCTGAATTTTTGCACCTTCATCATATGATATTTCCACTCGATTTTTTACATTTAATTCCATTGATGCATAGATATGAATGAATTAGATGTGGAATGTGTGTAACTGCAAGGAACCTTCTATTGATAGCAGCCTCTGGGTCCTCTGTTTGTAAACAGTTACGTAACTAGTGTACAATTAAGGGGAGATATCCCAAACACATCCCAGCCTGTTTAACATATGTTTGGTTGGCAAACTGCCCACTACTACCATTTTAGACAAATCACTGTCAATCTCTTCTCACTACTGAACTAAAATACTATCCTATGTGTTTTCTTTACCTCTTTCAGTGTTTCCTATGGAAAAGTGCCAATATTGATAAATTTTCAGTTTTACTCTTAATGACCATTCCACTCACTCATCTTATTTAACTAAGTTTGATTAGTAGTTAAGGTTTTAAGGTAATGTTGACTAAACAATATTTAAAAAAATAAGTCGTCCTGAATCACCGACATTGTACTTCCCCAGTACGAATTAATCAACTAAATCTTGTAGAGGTAATCTCATCTAAGATAAGCCATGGTCCCGAGCCTATGCAATGTTAGATACTCAAAAGACAAAATTTCGGGTTCCCACAGTAGTCGGGCTCATGTCCACCAGAACGACGAAAGAGCGATATGACCTCGTAGTTAAAGCCCGGGCATGACACAATAACTTTGTTCATTAAATCTGCAGTTTTTGAGTTGAGCATCCCTCCCCTTATACCCTTACCCCTTTTTTAGGACATGAGTCATAATAACAAACTATAGATTAGGTTAAGTTTTATGACTCATTCCGGGGCTTTAACTACGAGGTCATATCGAGGTCTCTTACGACACTCTGGTGGACATGAGCCCGGCTCTACTTTGGGAGTCCTAAATTTTGCCTACCCTAAATTTTTATTCACCTAGGGCAAGGGTCTTCGAGTACCTGACATCTGAAGGATGGCGTGCTTAAGTTTATTTTACCTCCCAGATAAAATAAACTAAGAGGATTTCGAACTCTCGTTCTTGAGCTCAGAAGACAAGCACGCATACTGCGCTACCGGCACCCTCTAACAATATATTTTGTGAAATAGACAATATTAAAAAAAAAAAAAAAACGTGCGTTTTTCTTTATTTTTTTTTTTTTAATTAGATGTTAGTTTTCACTGGCTGACATTAGATCACACGTCTCACACGAAACACGCTGAACCGTCGACTCAAAATACTCTACGGACTACTAAATAGACGATCAAAATTAGACATGACACAAAAACGGAACTAATTTATGGTTTCCAGATTTACTTTGTGAAGCTCCATTCTAGGAATAGATAATTAAAATGCACAATTTCTTTGTCAAACTTCACTATATATTCTCAAATACTCAACTAGTTTCGCCGTGTTAAGGCATTATCAAGAGTCACTTACAAACTGACAGAATTGGTTGACAGGGTAGAGGGTACAGTTAAGGAGGGGGTTTTTAGGTAATGACGGGGAATCCCTTGTTTTTGTTACTCTATACATTCCAATAAACAGATATTTACGAGATAATAATAAATATAAAATAAAAAGAAGAAAGAAAATGATATATATATAAAATCTAATAGAGCGAATCTAACAGTAAAGTGTTGGTATTTATATAGGTATGACTCATGAATTATATAAATGTAACATATAATAAATATTAAAGTGAATAAAAACAAATACAAAGAATTTAAAGGCAAATTAAAACATCAAATGAAAATTATAGTATTCTCTGAATGTCAGTTGGCAAAACATTTCCACAATCATCAGACTCTTAGCTACTTGATATTTAAATTAAGAAGGGGGGAATGGTTCAGTTCTATTTGTTCATTTAGCATTATAATATCGTTATTTTTGTTCAGTTTATTTATTTCTACCGCTTCCAGTAAATTCAAAAGTGGACCTTTTTGGCAGATATGTATTATATTTGGTTTGTGTTGTGTGTCTATGGTATGTCCTGTTTCTGTGAGATGTTGGTGAAATGAGGAAGTGTTGGAGTTTGTATTTCTTGTGTGTTCCCTGTATCTAATCTTAAAGGATCTCCCTGTCTGTCCCGCGTATTTGGCATTACATTCTGGGCATTCCAATTGATACACTCCACATTTATCCATTAAATCTATTTTTTCTTTTGAATTAAATAATATTCTACCCAGATTGGGGTTGGATTTGAAGGCTGGATTCAAGTTATGCTTACTTAATTTCTTTTTTATTATTTGGGATAATCTACCAGTGTAAGGGATAGAGTAATAATTACATTTTTCTGTTTGTGGTTTAGGGTAGATATTATGATAAGTTATCTGTTTTAATTTACTAGATATTAGTTTGTCTATTATACTGGTATTAAAGTTATTGCCGGCTGCAATTTGCTTTAATTTGGCTATTTCTTGTTTTTTGTTTGTGTTCGTTAGAGGCAATGAGAAGCATCTATGTATCATGGACTTGAAGTATGCATATTTGTGAGATTCCGTTATTATATTGTTAGATTCGCTCTATTAGATTTTATATATATATCATTTTCTTTCTTCTTTTTATTTTATATTTATTATTATCTCGTAAATATCTGTTTATTGGAATGTATAGAGTAACAAAAACAAGGGATTCCCCGTCATTACCTAAAAACCCCCTCCTTAACTGTACCCTCTACCCTGTCAACCAATTCTGTCAGTTTGTAAGTGACTCTTGATAATGCCTTAACACGGCGAAACTAGTTGAGTATTTGAGAATATATAGTGAAGTTTGACAAAGAAAATGTGCATTTTAATTATCTATTCCTAAAAACGGAACTGTTACACTTACTTACTTAGACCATTATGGACATACGGATCACAGATATACGGTTCAGCAAAAACATCCAACATCAAACGAATTCAGGCGTTGCAGTCAAAAACCCTCAGACTGATAGCACAGTGCCCTCCAGCGACCAGAGCACTACGCTCTAGCCCGCACGGCCACCTTGGCTCCCAACAGAACACTTCATAACGATCTTATGATACATACAGTACCCGACACAATACAAACTACTTACATACGTTTTTTTAGAAAACGTTATACACATTCAAACCCAGAAATACGTACTTTATCTTCACAACACTTACCAAAACAACCCCCATGAAGGTTGAAGAGAAGATGGAACCGCGACTTACTGCCACCTTAAATCCTATTCGTTCTTAATATTTTTCATTATTTTCCTTTTCTTGTATCATCTCTCTTACCCATCCATCAAAATTGTCTTTCAATTCCTTTTTATTTATTTATTTTTTTTTCTGTTCTTGTCCTAATTAAGATAAATTCTCAGTCAGAGGACCTACCACTGGGTGGCCTTCCTCTCACATGCCCTTCACGCCAACGTATCAATACCATCATAGATGCTGGTTGTTGCACCCAAGCAACAGTTGCATCTTTATAAATAAAAGACAAAAACTAACAAAAAAAAAAGTTTTCACCGGAATTTCTGACCCTTTTGAATCTTATAAAATAATGTCTGTTTGTGTGTCTGTGAACACGATAACTCTCCATTGAATGGACTTATCAACAAAAAAGGTTATATACTGTGTCCCGTTGTTTTATAAATTCAAATGATTTGTCAAATATTTGTAAAGTTTCACTATTCCCTCCTTGTGCAATGATTGTCGAGGTAAAACACCTTTGAAGTTTGCCAAATGGAGTGTGTTCAGTGGAGTTTTGCAAGCCCTGGGGCAGGTTTGTTTGCTCGCTTCTCCCAATCCTAATTGGTAGTAAGGCCTCTTACAGAACACCTACATGCGCAGATCTCTGGCGCCAGACACTTTAATATTGATGGTCAAACACTAAATTGGAGCTTAACGTAAAAAATAAAATTAGCAATGATGAAAGGTCTGACGCTAAAATTGATTACTTAATTATACTTAACTGGAGTCTACTATCATTTTGGTCTTTGGTGAAAATACTGAGAAATCCCCACTGCACGAAATTATTCATAACCTCGTCATTATCCCTTTAGTGTAAGGAAGTCATCGTGAGAAAATCCGAGATCGAGTTTTCAAAAGAATTACACAGTTCAAGGTCCCCTGATCACGTTTTGACCACATTACTCGTAAGCAATTTACTTAAAATTTCATATGAATATGTCACGTATGCTAACTTATATCTGATTAGATTTTGGACCATTTTACTGCTGGGGCCAAAAAAATTTTACGAGATGTTGCCAGTATTTATTCATAACTAAAAATATCTTAAATTAAAAGATGTAAAGAAAACTGATAAGCACATTTAATATAAAAAACGTTTTTTCGGAGGCGTCCCGTTTTGCGCGAGATACGCCAAAAACCGTCTTAAAATGACTTTGGATAACCATTTTTCATTTTTGATATTTAACATTTTTGCAGAGATATTGTGAAACATTTGATAAAAATAAAGAAAACGTATGTTTTAAAAAAAAATATTGTCTATTTCACAAATAATACATAATAAGGGAGTACTTTCGTACCAATCAGACCAATCTCAAATACTCACCCCTTTTATCGCCAATAATATAATCCTCCAGTCTCTGTGTATACGTACTTACTCTCTCAAAAAACTGTATATTTTATTTTATAAAACTTTTTATTTTATTTTTATTCGTATATTAACAGTTATCTTTAATTCATTTCATATATTCACTTAATCAACACATACTATTTCAAATTTTTTATTTTTAAGATCCCAATTTGGTACGAAATGTCATTTTTTATGTTTTTACATATTTCAAATATTAACTGTACAGAAGGGACAGGAAAACCCCGTAGGGGCTGAAAAAGGATACCTACCTACCGTTTGGATTGTAAACTACCTAGTTGAACTTCAATTTAGTATTTGTTAAGTCGTGGCTGAAGATGGTAGCAATACCGAAAGTACTCCCATATTATATATTATTTGTGAAATAATCAATATATTTTTTTTTATTTCTTTATTTTTTATTTTATTATTGTGTTTAGTAATTATCATCGAGCTATTTGAATATTTCCTTTTCAGTTTATATTTTTTAATTTATGTAATATTTTAAATATGCCAATTAAGTGTTTTCTTTTGTTTTTTGTTTTTTAGGTGAGTGATACCAATTGTGTTTCCCAGTTCAATGCCGTTTTTCGAGGTATTATAAATATTATTGTTATTTTATTTATTCTTTATTTTATATTTTTGTAAATTTTTTAAAAAGCTATCGGGACCAAAATTATGAAAAAATGTATAGTTATTTACTGTGACCTATGTCAGGGCTTTAACTACGAGGTCATATCGCCTACTCGTCACTTAATTTCAAATAGTTAACTTACAGTCACATACTTACAGGACAGTTATTATGTTACGTCAGTTTTTATGTTTTGTAAAGTGACTCCCATTCTCATCCACCCCTTCCCGAGGTTCAATGGAACCCGAAAACTGTTAGTGCTATCGAAAAATTGATTAATACCAAAATTGTTCCTTATGAAATTTCCAATCAGGATCAATACGACAAACGTTTTAGCGCCCCGAAAAGTTTAAACTAAATGTCTATAAGGAATATATCTAAGTAATTTTTAAATCGTAACTCTCATAGGCAGCCATGGTGGCCATGCGAGGTAGAGCGTAGAGCTTTGGTCGCATGGTCTCACCATGGTTTGCTGGTTCGAATCCCGTCCGGAAGTGTTTTATTTCGTAGATAGAACTCCCTCCCGGGGCCATGGATGTCGTAAATAACTAGATAACATATTGACATGACTAATATGCACCGTACATAAAGACAAAAAAAAAATCGTAACTCATAGCAACGAACTTTAAAATATGGTTTATGTATTGGAGGGCGCCGGTAGCTCAGTGGTATGCGTGCTTGTCTTCTGAGCTCAAGATCGTGGGTTCTTAACCCGACCGAGGTCCTTAGTTTATTTTATCTGGGAGGTAAAATAAACTTAAGCACGCCGTCCTTCGGATGGGACGTTAAGCGATGGTCTCGAGCCTGTACGATGTTAGGTACTCGTTAAAGACCCTAGGTGAATAAAAAATTTAGGGTAGGCAAAATTTAGGACTCCCACAGTAGAGTCGGGCTCATGTCCACCAGAGTGACGATAGAGCGCTCTGGTAGTAGGCGATATGACCTCGTAGTTAAAACTCGGGCATGAGTACATACCTAACCTAATCTGGTTATATACCAAAAACGCTTTCAGATCACTCTCTCTCCCCTTCCCCTTCTCAATATAATTTAATTTTGTCTCTTTGTCAGGGTTATCTTGAGGGTAGACATTCTTATACCCAGTAATGCCAGTATGACATAATTTTGAGAAGAGGGAAAGAGAGTGATCTGTAAGCGAGGTTGGTATAAGAAAGTCCTGTAATGGCCATTTCATATTTGGAATCAGGGTGTCGGAAAACATGGAATTCCGATGAAAACTTAACATTGAATTTCTGACCAATTACATAATTGCCCCTACCGGCGCTCCCTCGATATTACCTTAAGACAAGGTTGGGCGTGCATCGCTGGACACCACAGCTAGTATCGACGTCCCCCATTCATGGCCCCGATGACTCACTGATAGGGAGTGTGTCAATAGAGGTCTCGTGCCGGAAGATTGTGTTGGGGTAGGCTCGTCTATTGGACTGCATTGTACTGGCTCGTGTCTCGCAGAAGGCCTGCATATTGATCTGAGTTTCCTATCTGCACATATTGATTTTGTGCATTTTGCAAACTTGTCAGTGTGTAGCTTAAAATAGGTAATATCTCATACAGTAGACTCTCCCTTATCTGGCGTTCTGTTAACCGGCGAGCTCCCTTATCCGGCGCTCGCAAAATAATACCAAATTTGTTAAACTAAAATTAACATTCAATTATTGGATTATCAATTATATGAGCCACGAGTATTTACGAGCACATAATAATTTCGTAACTCACGAATCTTTTGTGTATTTTTATTGTACAAACATAAATATGACACTAAACAAGTGGTGGGACTATGCAGCACGGAACAGTGTTGTGTTAGCGACTACCGTTTTTTTTTACAAATAATATTTTTAGAATTTTAGATTTTGTTTTAAATAGGTATGTAATTAAACGTAGATTTCAAAATATCTTTTTAATGCTTGGATAAATATACATATGTACATATGTACGTACATATAATAAATCAATGTTAAGTACGTACATATTTGTCAATTTAATAAATGTTATCAACAAAATGTGTTTTATTCCTTAGCTCACCTAAAACACTTTTTTTAATTCTTTAATTGATATATTTTTTCTCATTAATTGATGATTTCCGTTATCCAGCGTTTTCTGTTATCCGGCGTCACGTCGGTCCCGGCAACGCCGGATAAGGAAGAGTCTACTGTATTTCTAGTAAAACATCATTTATGAGATGTTCAGTTAAACCGTCTTCTCTTAAACCGTTGGCGGAACATTTCCTCCGAAAAAGTTTGCCCCTTTTTTATAAATTCTGCAGATTGAAAAGATAAAGAAAAAATACGTGGGTGAATCACCAACAATGTACTTCCCCAGAACAAATTAATCAGTTAACTTTTCGTAATCCCTTCGAAACCAGTCGACCGTTGAAAATAATGTGTTTTCCTTATAAGGTTTTGAATACATAAGACATTTTTATATATATAGATTTTTGTTCTAGGCCTAAAAAAAAAAGCCCGGGCATGAGTCATAAACCCTAACCCTAACCCTATAATTGTTTTTTTTTTAATTGAAAAGGTTAAAAAAAAAAGATTATATATGTTATGTAACCATAAAAGGACGTTCTTATAAACCACTTTTTTACAGATTACTTTCCCTCCCTATACAATGAAGTAAAGAAAACCGCAGATGTCAAATACATTTCTTTCTTATATCCGTTCTTAAAACTGCTCATCCCTAACACATTACTTTCATAACCTAATAATGCCAGAATGAAGTGAGTTTGCGAGGGCTGAAGTGGAGGAAGAGTGTTCTGTAAAAAAGGAATGTGTATAAGAAAGTCTTTTAAGGCCATTTCACATATTTTTTACACTGAAAAGAGGAGTAGACTGACCTCAGTAAAGGCAGAACATAAAAAATCTCGGACTACTAGCCATCGAGGTCTAATGTTATCTGTGTAACATAAATATAATTCTGCGATCTATAATTTAAGTATTATGTATAAAAGTTTCTAAGAAATAGAGATGTAGATCAAGCCAGGATGAGAAAATGCTAAGAAAAAATGTCTTATTCGAGATTTTAAGTATTTTTTAAGCTTTGATCATTTTTTTTTTTTTTGCAATAAAAATTCTTCGTGAATGATTCATACTAGAAGTGCATATGAATGTACAGTTATATCTCAGATTGAATGCAGGTCACTAGTGCAACATATCATTGATTGGAGTGAAATAATTCATTAAATAATTAATTGGAATCGAATAAGGGCTAAATGCTGAAAAATAAAAATATATATTTCCTCTCTATCTAGTTTCTAAAACAGGTTTCTTAATGTAAATCCTTTTTTCCCACTCTTTTTACTTCTCCAGGCCGGTAGCTCAGTGGTATGCGTGCCCTTAGTTTATTTTATCTGGGAGTTAGAATAAACTTAAGCACGCCGTCCTTCAGATGGGACGTTAAGCGATGGTCCCGAACCTGTACGATGTCAGGTCCCCGTTAAAAAATTTAGGGTAGGCAAAATTTAGGATTCCCACAGCAGAGTTGGGCTCATGTCCACAAGAGTGACGGAAGAGCGCTCTGGTAGTAGGCGATGAGCCCGGGCATGAGTCATAAAACCTAACCTACTTCTCCAGCCATACGAAGCGAAGGGTCAGAAATTCGATGTTGTGTTTTAACCGGAATTTCTAAACCCCTGATTTTTAAAAATTTTTCTTTCTGACTGTGAACTCGATAACACTTGGTGAAATGAATGTATCGATACATTTTATATGTGTATCCAGTACCCCCATAAGGACGACCCCTATTGACATTCAGCCAAATTGTGGGGCGGGAGGGATTAGGGGGGGTGCTTAACAAAACTATTAATTCATGCTGGGGATGTGCATTACCAATGATTTACCAATTACTTTTTTTTATTTTCAATCAATCTAATGAAAATATTAGCTTGAGGTTTTGCTTTTGAGTTTTCTACAAAGATTTGTGGTTCATATAATTCAAAAATCAAACAACACAAAACACTGTCTTTAATCTGATTATATACCTGACTTTCCGTTTATCATATCTCAGCTTCAGCATATCAGTTATGTTAATTCTAGCTTTTGTTAGTTCTCCAGTTATGTGAAGTATACGGGAAGTTATGCAATCGGTGAAAAGTTCAAGTAAAATGCAATAGGTTAGGTTTTTAGGTTTTATGACTCATGCCCGGGCTTTAACTACGAGGTCATATCGCCTACTACCAGAGCGCTCTTTCTCACTCTGGTGGACATGAGCCCGACTCTACTGTAGGAGTCCTAAATTTTGCCTACCCTAAGTTTTTATTCACCTAGGTTAGGGATCTTTAACGAGTACCTGACATCGTACAGGCTCGGGACCATCGCTTAACGTCCCATCCGAAGGACGGCGTGCTTAAGTTTCTTTTACCTCCCAGATAAAATAAACTAAGGGCCTCGATCGGGTTTCGAATCCACGGCGCCCTCAGAAACTTTAGAAGAAATCCAATTCAAATAATTATTAGTTGAATTTTTTTTAAATAAGTGCACTTTATTCAAAATTGCACGGGCCCTTTTCGGAAACTACTGTAGAAATCAAAACAGGAATTGTGGTAATTTTATTATTTGTTTAATTATTAATAATTTTATGAATTGAATAATTATTTATATAATAATTTATATTAAACATAAATGCAATATAATTAATAAATAGATTTTATCAATGGTCACATGGATACGTTTTGGTCAGGAAAAATTTGTAATCATAAGACGAAAATATAAATTGTGTATATAATATTATTTAGTCATGAAAAAAATAAGTTTTGACAGTACCCGTTGTCCAACAACTTTATATTAAGGGCTCTGGTACCATACTCTTCTACTGAGCTCAATATCGCGGGTTCGAATCCCGGGATGCCCTTAGATTTTTTATTTCGTAGGTATAAACAATTTTGTGCAAAATTTAGGACTCCCATAGTAGAGTCGGGCTAATGTCACCATAGTCACAAAAGAGGGCTCTGGTAGTAGGCGATTATGATCTCGTAGTTAAAGCCTGGGCATGAGTCATAATAACTAACTACTGTACGAATATTTTTTTGACCCACTGTAAGTAATGTTATTTCTTTTGTACTTGTGTGATTTTTTTTTTTTTTTTTTTTATATAAGCGTATTTTATTTGAAAATAGTAAATAAATAGTTACTGACTATTGATGATCATTTATTAGTCATAAGAAAACCCAGAAGTAAGGAACTTAGTGGCAATATTCTTTTATATCATCCAGTGCCCGTCTCATTAACCCATGATCGCGAAGCTAGCGAAAAATTTGTCGGGTATTCACCAGCAATGTACTTTGCAGCACGAATTTTTTCAATTAAGTTTCCGCTCTCAATTTCAATATCAAATTTCTTACCGATTAAATAACTTTCCCCACACTTCGCATAGCTAGGGAAGTAAAAAAAAAGGTTTTCATAAAGAATCACAGTTGGCAGACGATGAGTTATGATCATAGGAACCGGTTTCCATTTTCTAAGAACTATTACACTGGTTTTATGACACTAATCCGTGGTTACATCACTGATGACGACAGTATCAGATGGTATCTCAGTGGGCAAGTGTTCTCAAGCGGTCTACTAAAGAAAACTTAAAATATCTCATTTTCGTATTGTAATTCCTTGAAGGACTCATTTCCTTCTCTCAGAAATCTGATTCATTTCTATCCCTGCAGTAAGTATAGGTTCGTAGAAACTTAGAGACAGAGTAGAGTGACAATGATGACAGTTTTGGTGCTAATCAGACAAGTCAAGCATTGGAACCAGTTCATGTCCTCCTGAACTTCTGCGAACAGGAAAATTTTGACTTCAATGACGTCATGAATTTGAGAAAAATTAGAACTGATGTAAGGAATTTCAAACAAAAAACAAAGAAGGATTACTTCATATTTCAAGTCCTTTACTCATGACAATGTACACACTTATCGATTACCCGTGGTTTTCATTTATCCGTCCGACCTCTCCCCCCCCCCCCCCCCCATTACCCCGGATAAACGAGGTTCTACTGTAAAATTTACTTAATAAATTTATTTAATAAATAATAGGAAATAAATGAATATTTAAATAACAATATTAACAATAAGACACAGTTTTTAATTATATTTTAAATAATGATAAATATTTTCGGCACTTTTTTGGTCCTTTCCTCAGAACACATTATAAAAAATAAAAATAAATAATAATAAGTAATAATAAAACCAGTATAAATAAAATAAAACATGTAAATATTAATCAAAATGTAATTCCGATTGTTTGTTGTTTTTGTGACTCATGCCCGGGCTTTAACTATGAGGTCATATCGCCTACTACCACAGCGCTCTGGTGGGCAGTCCTAAGTTTTGCCTGCCCAGGTTCAGTTATCTAATGTAGGAGTCTAAGCGATAGTCACGAGGCTGTCCGATGTCTGGTACTTGTTAACGTTCCATCCGGACTTTTATATCATGTTTTATTCTTTTTGAACATAAGGACGTCACCAAATCGGCTAAAGAGAAAGGAAGGGGTGCTCAACACACACAAAAAAAAAAAAACAATAACTGCTTATGAATGGATCGTCATAAAATTTTATATGATTCATAACCACATATGAATGTAACTGTCGATTTTTGTCAGTGACCAGAAGAGGGGGGCTCAACTCAAAAAACCTTGCTGATCGATTAACCAGATCGATTAATTGGTTTCAGAGGGAGAGCGACTAGCTGTCTATCTCAACAAGAAATATTCGCAAACATTCGAGTAATTTTGATAGGTTTCCGTCTCTTTGTAAATATTTTTGCGCCATTTTGCACCTAATTTGCTTACAAATAAATATTTTTTAACGTCCACTAATGAATTATGTTCGGACTTAAGAATAGAAAGGTGAAATCAGGGTCATAAAGGTGGGCAGCAATACTTGCGAGAGACACTGTATTTTCTCGATACATAAATCTCAGCAGTGTATTGACAAGTATCAATGTATTCCACCTCAGTATCCACTTTGTATCTGTCAAGATACCATCACTACATGATCATCTCTGTATAATCATTTAGCCAGTCTGTTGTTTGTAAAAATTTGTAAAGATGATATCAGTGGGAAGATGTGCAACAGTTGGTAGTTGGTAGTGTCTGCTTCCTTATACGGTCTAACTGAGAGGTGTAACATACAATTTATCCCTTTTGTTGCAACATAATTTTCTTCTTAGTGCAACCTTGAGTGCAGGGAATGCCACTTTGCAATAAACTTGTTTACGATATCCAAATTTTATTAAATACAATAGTGTACAACATCACCGGCTTTAACTTTTTTTTTTTGTTTTATATGTACGATGCATATTAGCCATGACTGTTATAATGGTGTTTTACCTAATTATTTACGACATCCATGGCCCCGGAAGGGAGTTCTATCTACGAAATAAAACTCACTCCCGGACGGGATTCGAACCCGCAAACCAAAGTGAGACCATGCGACTAAACAATAAATAGCTCTAGCCCGCACGGCCACCATGGCTCCCATATTAATACTTTAAATAGATTTCAATTGAATTCAATGGATTTTTTCTAGCCTTTTTCTAGACAACAGCTGTTTTTGCACAAAATTATTTTTACTAACTATGTGTTCTTTGTATGTTGAAGAATATTTTTATAGAAAAAAAGTCAAAGTTTGTACGTTAGAACGCTGAAAAAAAACGGCTCAAAAAAAGTGTTGTCCGATGGTAAACCGAAAAGGGCTTCGCCCGGATTTTTACATTTGAAATCGAAAAATTCTATTTTGCGCGAGAATTTTGTCTCAATTGATTTCAATGGGGATTTCTTTTTTCGGGGATTATTCCTCCGTGGTATGTTCGATTTCAGATTTTTTTAGTAGTAAACCATCGTCACCGTGTCCACTACCATCGTGGCAAATTGTGATCGGTAAAGGGGTTTAGGAGGAGTACGAGTACAACGAAATACATGAGTCGCCTAAGAAAGAGCTTCGTAAACTCAGCTCAATAATACAATTTATTTCCAACAAACCATCGATGAGGACGCCGGTAGCGTGCTTGCCTTCTGAGCTCAAAATCATGGGTTCGAAACCCGACCTTAGTTTATTTTATCTGGGAGGTAAAATAAACTTAAGCACCCCGTCCTTCGGATGAAACGTTAAGCAATGGTCCCGAGCCTGTACGTTGTCAGGTACTCCTTAAAGACCCCTGCCCTAGGTGAATAAAAATTTAGTGACGAAAGAGCACTCTGGTAGTAGGCGATATGACCTTGTAGTTAAATCCCGGGCATGAGTCATAATAACTGACTAACTAACCATAACATGGAGAGCCGTGGGCTAGAATGTACGGCTTTGGTCGCATAGTGTCACCATGGTTTGCGGGTTCGAATCCCGTCCGGGAGTGAGTTTGATTTCGTAGATAGAACTCCCTCCCGGGGCCATGGATGTAGTAAATAATTAGATAATACAGTGACATGGCTAATATGCATGGAACATAAGGCCAAAAAAAAATTCATTAATTTTTTTATTTTATTTATTCTACCATCTTTACATAAACAATAAGCAGAAGCCATAAGAAAATATGATAAAATAATAAGTAATACAAATTATTTAGTATAAATAATAAAAAGGAGGAAAAAAATGAATTTGTACAAAATAATAGCAAACAAACAAAAATAAATAAATAAAATATGTACAAAATAAATGGTGGTAAATGAAAAATAAAGTTATCATAAAATAGAATAAATAAAAATGTATAAGAAACTGGAGAACAGCACCACATTGTCACCCACCACTCTCCAACTATTGGAGATATATCCCTCCCACCACTCTACCCAATCAGCCACTGTCCTGCAGTGGATGAAACCAGGAGGCGAGGCGTCGAGAGGACTGAGAAGCATGAGGGGAGAATCATCAGCACTCCCATCCCCAACTTCTCTGTCTGTCAACACGATAACTTCCCATAGAATTAAATATATTAATTTGATATGTTGATATGTGTATTCCAGAACTCATAAAGGACAACACCTATTAACTTTCAGCGGAATTGACCAAAAGAAGGGGGGGGGGGGAGGGGGGGGGGGGGGGGGGTAAATGGATGGCTCAACTCTAAAACCCTAATAACTACCGGTGTATTGTATGTATCGACGCAAAATTAAGTGTCGTTTTTGGACGGTTCTGGATAATCTGTTCACAGCCAAACAGACAGACATTGTTTTTTTTTCCCCATTTTTGGAATCAGGAAATCGGAAAATAAAAAATTTCGTTGTATACGAATTTTTGACCTAATACATAACTTCCCCTACACTTCGTATATGGATATAATATATAATTATAAAAAAAAATATATTTTAATTACTTCCCTTTATAACATTTTTAATGAATCCATAAATCAATAATTGAAATGTGTTATTACTATCACTATCATTCCATCCATATTCATTCTACAAATCACAACAGTTTCCGAGTCACTAATAAGGTATTCTCAATCGAAAGTTGACTGGGAACATTACTTCCAAGTAATCGATATAAAAACGAATAGATTTGATGAAAGTGATAGTGCTTAGAAAATCAATACTTCTTTTATAATCGCTCTTTAAAGAACTTCACAATCCCTTCTTAAAATATCATTAAAAAAGAATTTAATGAACTTAGTTCAATTTTAATAAAAATGATTTTATTAAAAATGAACTTACATTTTTCATTTTTATATCCTTCTCATAGAAAGTTTCGAGATTTCTTTTAAGATTTAAAAAAAAAAAAAAAGTGAATAACTAGCAATGTACTTCCCCAGGACGAATTAATGAAGTAATTTTTCGCTTTGCCTCAGAAACCAATCGACCGTTTAGGCTAAAAAAATCTGTAGCTCATACTACATTTTTGGTCGATACAGTCGTTACATTGATATTAGGGTTTAAGTTGTCGTGTCGGTTCCGCTGAAAATTAGTAAGTGTTATCTTTATGGGGTTGTGAAGTCACATATGAAATTTTATATCGATACATTCATTACAACGGCAGTTATTACATTTTTTGAGTTAAGCCTCTCATCTAATCCCCCCCATTCCTTTATTCAATTTGGCTAATAATTATTACGCCTTACACCAAAAGAGAGAAGAGCGTGGTCTTGTTTCAACAATGTAACAAAAAACTTTCTGGGAAGAAAACGAGCTAACAACTACGAACAACTGGTTCAAGAAATGATAAATGCATTTAGAGATTTAGGATGTAACATGTCTTTAAAAGTGCATTTCCATTTGAAAACTGCAGTGATGTTTCCGATGAACATGATGAAAGGTTCCATAAAGATATAATTACCGTGGAAAAGCGGTATGAAGGGAAATGGATGCCTGCAATGCTTGCTGACTACTGCTGGAACATCATTCGAGACTGCAAAATTGAACACAAGAGAAAAAAATGAGCCTTTTAAATTCTTGGGTAAAAGATGATTTTTTTCATATTTTCTAATCTTAAATAACCTTTATACAATATATGATGACTATACTAAGCCTAAAATAAACAATGAAATCTCTGGTCCACGCTTGGAACTGAGATGGCTCAGAATCGGCGGGGTAGCTCAAGGTACTGGCCTGAACAATTGAATATATAATAATTTTGTTACTCTGTACCCTAATGCTCTAAGATTTATACTTTTCATTATTTGTATATTATATTTATTATATCATAGATGTACCACTGATGATGACGCTGTTGCGTTGATAACCATTGCTATCACATATGTATATTCTATATCTTCTCAGGTTGGAGGAGCACAAAATGGATCTATTCTCTGTCCTAGATTCTTTCCTAGATGACTCTAAACCGTTGGTCTCGTCTCCTACCCTAATATTATGCAACAACCTTTGATCATTGTACATTATGATAATGCTATGAGCTGGAGCTCAACTCAGGGTTAATGTTAGCTTGTCGAGAGCACGTCCTCCTAGCGGTACCTTGGAGGCGGCCCGATAATCGTCCTCTAGAACAATACTTCTTGAGACAGGATCACCCAATGGATCAGAGACGGATCTATTTGGATCCTGAGAGCGATCTAGACTTGAATTATATAAAAAAAAGTATTGGGTGAATCATGGGCGATGTACTTCCCCAGAAACAATTATTCAATTACGTTTTCGATCTCCTTCCAGAACCAATCGAGTTTAGACTAAAATCGAGAGTTGACTTACGATATTAGATATGGGCTTCTGAATCCTCTTATTAAATTTTGTGTCGATACGTTCATTACATTTACATCGGTAGTTATCAGAAGAAAAAGAAGACTTAGGGAATGAGGGCGCTCAACTGCTATTGTCATTTACGCCCGTCTTGCTTACACTCATTGGTGACACATATATCGGCTCAGAAAGCAACTTTTACATGATTTTTGAGGTTACCTCTTATTGTTATTTTTATTAGTGACTTGTGTTTGTTATCTATTTAAATTAATCAATTTAGGCTTAGCAGTACAATTAATATGTAGTTCTAGCGATTAGATTATTAAACAGGATAAAGGAAATATACCACACACTAAAGGAATATACACTCCAGACACTATTTGTCAATATTTTCACTATATTGGTCAAAATTACACGACTATAGTTTCGCCTGTTTCGGCATCATCAAGTGAACTAAAACTTTTAGTTCACTTGATGATGCCGTAACAGGCGAAACTATAGTCGTGTAATTTTGACCAATATAGTGAAAATATTGACAAGTAGTGTGTGTAGTGTATATTCCTTAGTGTGTGTATATTCCTTTATCCTGTACATTATGAATTTTCACAAAGTAGACCTGGAATCAGTTCAATACTTAAGATTAGATTATTGTTTTAGTTATTTCTTAACTTAATATTTCTATACCTACGTAGAATAATGTTTTTACTAACTAAAAGTGTACATTGTCCTATATGTTCAGTAATAGATATATAAATGTCGTTTTATACGTATAATCTTATTTTATTTTTATCTTCTTTTTCTATTTTTTTTATTTATTATTATATTTTTTTTATTATTATTTTTTTTTGTTTATATATATATATTTTATTTATTTATTTTTTTATTAGCTAGTTATTAGGGTTTTTGAGTGGAGCTCCTCTCCCCTTTCCTTCGGCCGATTTCGCTGAAAATTAATAGGTATTATCCCTATGGACTTTTGAATTTAGGCATGGGTTTTCGTGTCAGTACATTCATTAGAATGGCAGTTATTTTTTTCAGAGTTTTTTGTGTTAAGCTCTCCCTCAAAAAATGTCCTTATGGAGTTCTGGCACACATATAAAACATCGAGTTATTCAAATTTTTGGATTAAGCCCCCCTCAAATAAATATAATTTCGGTGCTGCGTCTGGGATGATTATTCATTCTGTTGTGTCAATCCAGTAGCTCTGGAACGGCTTATCCGATTTTTCTCGGAGTTGAACTAAAATAATTAGTTTTGGATGGTACTCTCATTTCAAATCAATTACGTTATATGGTCCAGTTTTTATATTTTAAGTACTGAACCTAATGGAAAAAGTTCAAAAAATTCCAAATATTATATTTCTTGGTGGTAGGCAGATGTAGTGGACTAACTTGTTAAATATTTCTTTTATTTCTTTCAAGTTCAAGTAATAAAATGTATCAGTCCAACATTTATTAAACTATGACTCGTTTCGTCAGTAAACTGACATCTTCAGGTGGAATCTTGCTAGAGAAGAGGTCAAGGGTCACATACGAGTATCAGGGACCAGCTGAACACTTAGAGTTCAGTTCAGTTAGTTAGTCGTGGTTTAATAAATGTTGGACCGATACATCTTATTACTTATTTTCCAAATATTAAGGCAAATTTTGGGACTGAGGGACACCCTGTGTACATTAAAAATTTTTTTTTTGAAATTGTAGGATTTCGATATTAAAATAATGATTCAGGATGAATGTATGTCTCCAGAATATGGACGACATCTATTTTCCTCGGAATTGGCTGAAAATAAGGAGGTATTCCTAACTTAAGGGATCTTAAAACCCTAATAAGTGCCGATGTTGTGAATGTATCGACACAAAATTTAGTATGAGGATTCACAAGCCCTTATGTTAGTCAACTACTGATTTTTAGCCCAAAATTAATTTGTTTTGAAGGGAGGGGGCGAAAATGTAATTGATTAAATCATATTTACCCTCTGGCTCCTACCCCAAAAGAGATTTCACTATATTTTACGTGAAAGTGTGAGTTTGTATGCAGGGTCAGGGGACGAAGAAAGGTATGTTTCCTTATTTACAATTACGAAGAGTTGAAGGGTGAGGCGCCACTGGGGAAAACAATGGCTGCCTTTATAATTGGCACGAAGAGACGATTGGAAAACCTAATGCTTTCTCCTGGTCGACTGGTCGGCGACAGACAACAACTAACACTCCTCTTGACTTCCTCTCAGATCCGTTTTAATTGGACATTTATGGCTCTTCAACACTTGTCCCTTGCACTTTCTTGTCGTTTTATTGACGCCATTGTCCCCCACCAGAGGCGCTAATGTCTTCGGACATGTTCTATGATGCAATCTAACTGATTCCATGTTATTTCTTTCAGCTTCTTCACAAAGCTAGTTGCCTTGTTCTATCTGTTAACGACTTTTTGCCGTTGTCCGATGCCCCATATTCTGTTCGTTAACCTTCCTCGCCCGCATCCGGTAGGTTTTATTCGACCTATTATATAATAGCTAAAGCTTTTCTTGATACTTACTGTACAGGGGTTTTCTTTTGTAACTTTGATCCTTTGAGCTTTAGAAATTTTCTGATATATATATTTTTTTTTTACTTTTTTATACTAATTATAAGGAAGTATTGTCATCGTGCTAAAATCCGAGATCGAGTTTTCAACGGATTTTTAAGTTTCATGTTCCCTTTTCAAGTTGATGTCTGCCTCTAGATACGTGGTTGGAACTTAGAGAGCGCCATAGTACAGAAACTATTGTACTTAGATCTGATTAGTTTTATACATTTAACAAAAAACCGCTTATATTTATAAACTAATCAAAAAACTTTCCAAAAAAACATTAAGGCGTAGTCAAGGTCCACGCCGCAGATTTTTTGTATATTTACGACTCATATGAGACGACATCTTTAATTTTTTTGCAATTTTCAATTTAATACAGATTTTTACATTTATTTCGGCGAATATTTGTATTGTTTCACTGTGAGTCCTAGTAGTGCTCTTCAAGCTCTTTACAATGACACCCGAATCAACGTCCTATCTAAACGCGTTATCACGCTACACTAATTTCTAATTTTACACAACGCTAATTCGCAACAATCCACACTAGCCAGATAACGTCACAGGCAAAACAAACACTGCACAACAAACACGTATAGACATGCTCTATCCATTGTGAACTCAACCGTTGTTATCGCATTATTAGTCTCGTATTTAATATCGATTGAAATCTGACGGTATTTTGTAACACAAGAACGTTTGACCGGCTATCACTGTGCTTAACGAGCATAATATAATAAACGTTGTATAGATGACCGAAATTGACATTTTATAAGACGTCCAGAATGAATGTAACGACACGAATCTTTGCATCCCTGCATCCTGCCTCTCACTTATTTGACCCTTGCCATAAACTTCCTCAATTTTTCGATGCGTGGGAGCCACTTTTTCGCCTGTGTTAAATTTCCATAACAAAATATGGCGAATATGTTCATTAGTCACTAACATGGTAAAATGTGAACTGAAGGCCTTAAGATGGGTAACCCTTTGTCAAAACAATATAACAACTTCTAAGTTGAGGAACGCGGACATATTGTGGAATTTGTAATAAATAAATAAAACAAACTTATTTTTTGAAATATTGTCTATTCCACTAAAGATATTTATAAAAATAAAACTACCGGTTTCGGCCTCACATCATCGTCAGGTCTAGTTAATAATAGTTATACTCATCGTCAGGTCTAGTTATAACTATTATTAACTAGACCTGACGATGGAATAAGTAATTAACTTATAAGTTAATCTTATATATAAAAGTCAAAGTCTTGACCGGGGTACAAATCCACATTTTATGATGAATCTTTACAAAATTTTGCACACATGTTCTTGCTACTCCCGGACGCGTCGTAAGCGTAGTTAGAACGCAGATTTTTCTTCAGTTTTTTAATAATAATTCGTCAAACTTTCCATGCGTAATACATGGAGCAAATAAAAACAAGTAATGGCGCCTGTCTCAATTCTCACCGATATATATCGAATATCAAATATATATCGATCTGTCACTCTGTCGAGAGCAGTCGAGAGTTCGCGATACAAACAATGTCAAATACAATACAAGTCGGATTGAGTTTGTAATTGTCTTGGTTTTGTTATCCGTTGTAACGCGTTTAATTGGTGCAATAAGTGCAATTAGTGGAACGTCAATTTCGAAATCAACTAACCGTTTTCTGACAAACATCAAATTTTCTTATTCGGTAAATATGTGCGTCTTTGTAGTTGATACCCTGCATTTCGAAGGTGACAATTTGTATTGTGAAGTAAGAAATTTGGGTTTGTAAGTCGGCTATTTGCATTTTCGGTTGAGCATTCACATTTTATGTAGTTGGCAAATTGCATTCTTTAAGGTTAAATTGCTTTTTATGTTGACTATTTGGATTTTAGTGGAAAATTTGAGTTTTTATGGTTGACAATTAGCAATTTTTTCGATCGAGTTGCATTTTTTTGTTCACTTAGTGCATTTTTTACTTGAAAATTTGCATTATTTAGTTGATGATTGCATTTTTGTCGTAAATTTCTATTTTTTGTCAAAAATGTGCATTTCTGGTCGAAAATTCGTATTTTAAGTAGTTGACGATTTGCATTTTTTTAGGTTTAATTGCATTTTTTTTCCATTCTTGGATTTTTCACTATAAATTCCTAATTTTATTGTTGACTATTTGCATTTTGCAGTTGACAATTGCATGTTTTGTCGAACATACGTATTTTCGTAGTTGACAATTTGCATTCTTACAGGTTTAATTGCGTTTTTTGTTTACTATTTGGATTTTTCATTATAGATTTGCATTTTTTGTTGACTACTTGCGTTTTGCAGTTGAAAATTGAATTGTTGTCGGTAATTTGCATTTTTTGTCGAACATACGTTTTTTTGGTAGTTGACAATTTGCATTTTTATAGGTCGATTTGCGTTTTTTGTTGACTATTAGTATTTTGCAGTTGACAGTTGCATTTTTGTCGACAATTTTCATTTTTTTTAAACATACGTTTTTTTGTAGTTGACAATTTGCATTTTTTTGTTGACTATTAGTATTTTCCAGATGACAATTGCGTTTTTGTTGACAATTTTTATTTTTTGTCGAACACACGTTTTTTTGTAGTTGACAATTTGTATTTTTACAGGTTTGTTTGCGTTTTTTTGATGACTTTTTGGATATTTTACTATAAATTTGCATTTTTTTTATGACAATTTACATTTCTTCACATTTGCTCTTTTGAGGTTACATTGCGTTTTTTGGTTGACTGTGTAGATTTTTCGACATTTGAATGTCAATTGTTGATTATAAAGAACAAATTTTTGTATTCGAATTTTCTCTCGCTTTGTTTATTCGCTGTTCAATTAACGATGGCACCTAGAAAGCGACAGTTCATTGGTCGTGATAGCAATTCATCAAGTCGATCAAAAAAAAGGAGAGAGGCGGAATCTGCAGAACAAGCTTCACACCGGCTTCAAGAGGAAAGAAGAAGGTACACGCTTCAACCCCGTAGGCAACCTGCTGATCTTGAGTTAGCAGGATTCAATTATGAGCAAGATGTCGACTATCATATGCATCCCAGTATACTTATCGGAGAAATGAGCATCATTTGTTCTTTTTGCTCTGCTCGAAAATTTAAAAATGAAGCTCCTGGAATGTGCTGCTCTAATGGAAAGGTCAAATTAACACCGCTAAAGAATCCTCCGGAACCACTGCTTACTCTTACATCAGGATGTACGGCTCAATCGAAAAGTTTCTTGCAAAACATACGAAAATACAATAGTTGTTTCCAAATGACTTCATTTGGAGCAAAAGAAATTCAAGAAGGTGGTTTCATGCCAACTTTCAAAGTTCAAGGACAAATATACCACCGCGCCGGGTCACTGTTACCACTACCAGAGCAAGATGCTCAGTTCCTGCAAATCTATTTCTTAGGCGACACTGACTTGGAAACAGATAGACGATGCGCAATAATCCCTGGAGTCGATCGTGAAATCGTTCGTCAATTGCAAGATTTACTACATCAAAGTAATGCGTTAGTTCGGATTTTCGAAACCGCTCTGGATCAGATGCCTTCTGATGATTACAAAGTCATCATAAAAGCTGATAAAACACCGACAAGGGAACACGAACGACGTTTTAACATCCCAACCATCTCTGAAGTTGCAATCGTCATTGTAGGACAACAGTTTGACAGACGCGATATAATTCTCCATAAACGAGGTGATAACTTACAACGAATCGCTGAAACGCATAGATCTTATGACGCTCTTCAATACCCTCTTCTCTTTTGGGAAGGTGAAGATGGGTATCACTTCAACATCTTTCAAGTTGATCCAGAGACTGGTGCGCCAACGAAAAAAAAAGTTTCAGCTATGAACTTCTACGCTTATCGTCTCATGATGCGATCTGGCACTAATTACCTTTTGCGGTGCGGCCGTCTTTTACAGCAATACGTGGTCGACATGTATGCAAAAATCGAGACTGAAAGGTTACTCTATCTTCGTTTAAATCAGACAAAGCTCCGTTCAGAGGAATATATCCATTTGCGAGATTCACTTGCCAGTGATCGAAATGTATCAGATGTTGGTCGGATGGTGATTTTACCCGCAACATTTACAGGAAGTCCAAGGCACATGCATGAGTACGCGCAAGACGCTATGGCATATGTGCGACACTACGGCCGTCCAGACCTTTTCATAACTTTTACATGCAACCCAAAATGGCCTGAGATCACCCATCATCTCCTTCCAGGGCAAACAGCAAACGGCAGGCATGACTTAACAGCAAGGATTTTCAAACAAAAACTGAACAAAATGATGGATGCCATTAAAAAACTTCATATTTTCGGAGATGTGCGATGTTTTATGTACTCCATCGAATGGCAGAAACGAGGTTTGCCACATGCCCACATCCTGATTTGGCTGAAGGAGAAGATACATTCAAACAGGATTAACAACATCATCTCAGCAGAGTTGCCTAATCAAGAATCTGATCCGTTACTCTTTCAAACAATCAGTACTAGCATGATACATGGCCCGTGTGGACATTTGAATCCTTCTGCCCCATGTATGAAAGATGGACATTGTACGAAAAAATATCCACGGGAATTTACACTTGAGACCGAAACAGGCCATGATGGGTATCCAAAATACAGGCGACGGCAACCAGAAGATGGGGGCAATGTCACAACAGTGAAGGTTAAAAACCAAGAAATTCAGGTAGATAACAGCTGGGTAGTTCCCTACTCACCGTTACTATCCAAGATGTTCCAAGCACACATAAATGTAGAATTTTGCAACTCGGTAAAATCAATCAAATATATTTGCAAATATATAAACAAAGGCAGCGACATGGCGGTATTCGGATTTGCAAATGAAAATGATGAGATTGCACAATATCAGATGGGGCGCTACGTAAGTAGCAATGAAGCTTTTTGGAGGATTCTGAGCTTTCCTATTCACGATAGACACCCAACGGTTGTTCATTTGTCAGTGCATCTTGAAAACGGGCAAAGAGTTTATTTCACTGAAGCAAACGCACGAGAAAGAGCAGAAAATCCACAACACACGACGCTCACAGCATTTTTCCAGCTATGCACAGATGACCCATTTGCCAGATCATTGCTCTACTCCGAAATCCCGCGGTTTTATACCTGGAACACTTTAAAAAAACAGTTTTTCAAGAGAAAGCAAGGCACCATAGTACCAGGAACAGACGCCAAAGAGAGTGATGCATTAGGTCGCGTCTACACCATTCACCCGACTAATGCTGAATGCTACTATCTAAGGATGCTTCTCCACCAAGTCAAAGGACCTACTTCTTTTGAAGCTCTCCGCACTGTGGATGGACAAGTCTGTCAAACTTATAGAGAGGCGTGTCACAAGTACGGCCTTCTTGAAGATGATAGTCATTGGGACACTACTTTGTCGGATGCTGCTTTAACTTCTTTCCCGTCACAACTGCGTAGTCTTTTTGCTATCATACTGACAACGTGCACACCGTCAAATCCAAAAAACCTGTGGGAGAAGTACAAAGATAGTTTTAGCGAAGATTTTTTGCATCGAGCGCGCCGCACAAGCAACGACCCTGACCTACAGTACTCGATTCGAATTTATAACTTGGCTCTCATTGATATTGAGGACAAATGCATGTCCATCAACAATAAGACCCTCAATGATCTAGGTTTGGTATCTCCAACGCGCGATGGCATGGACATTACCGACAGAGATATATTAAGAGAAACAAGCTACGACACAGAGGCGTTGCGCGTATTTGTGGAGACAAACAAGCAACGATTAGTTCCTGATCAAAGACTGGCATACGATTATATCATGCAACATGTTGCTAATGATGAAGGTGGCCTCTTCTTCCTTGATGCACCAGGAGGAACGGGAAAAACATTCTTGATTAATTTAATTTTGGCCGATATACGAAAGGATAACAAAATTGGTCTTGCCATTGCATCTTCAGGGATTGCGGCTACACTTCTACCAGGTGGGAGGACTGCGCACTCAGCTTTGAAATTACCATTAAATCTTGCGACTTCTGATTCGCCGATATGTAACGTAAGTAAAAGCTCTGGGCAAGGTCATGTTTTGAAAATTTGTAAAATTATAATTTGGGACGAATGTACAATGGCCCACAAAAAAGCTCTAGAGGCACTTGATCGGACTTTGAGAGATATTCGAGGAATCAACGAACCTATGGGTGGTGCATTCGTCTTAATAGCAGGAGATTTTCGGCAAACCCTGCCTGTGATTCAACGAGGAACCGCTGCTGATGAGCTGCATGCATGTTTGAAAGCATCTTACCTTTGGCGGAACGTTCAAAAACTGACTCTTAACACAAATATGAGAGTTGTTCTGGGTGGAGATGACACAGCAGGACCTTTTGCACAAAAACTTTTGCAGATTGGTGAAGGAAAGTTTCCAACGACACTCATGAGTGAAATCTCATTTTCGCCAGACTTTTGCAACGTCGTCCCCACAATTGAAGAACTCATTGACAAAGTATTCACTCATATTATCAGCAATTACAAGAATCACACGTGGCTTTGCGAGAGAGCTATCCTCGCACCACGTAACGACGATGTCAACAACATCAATACCATTGTACTTGGCACTTTACCAGGAGAACTCACAACATACAAATCCATCGATACAGTTCTCGATCAAGACCAAGCTGTCAATTACCCCACAGAGTTTCTCAACTCATTAGAACCTCCAGGTTTTCCACCTCATATGCTTCGACTGAAAAAAGGTTGTACTATAATTCTACTTCGGAACCTAAATCCACCAAAACTCTGCAACGGAACAAGATTGGCTGTAAAAAATTTGCTTCCCAACGTCATCGAAGCCACAATACTGACAGGCGCGGCTAAAGGAGAAGACATTTTTATTCCTAGGATTCCTATGATACCCTCTGACATGCCATTTGACTTCAAGAGGCTTCAATTTCCAGTGCGCTTAGCATTCGCCATGACTATTAATAAATCACAAGGGCAATCTCTGAAGGTAGCTGGCATCAATCTAGAAAAGCCGTGCTTTTCTCATGGCCAATTATATGTTGCCTGTTCTAGGGTTGGTTCGCCAAAAAATTTGTACATTTACTCGCCTAACAATACGACTAAAAATATAGTTTATCCCACAGCTTTGGACAACTGACTTTACTCATTCGAATGACATTACCGTTGACAGCCAATATTATTTATTTCTTTATTTCATAACGTTAAACTTTTAATAACGTTATAGGCATTTATTCATCTTGAGAAACGTGAGTGCAATACACAATTAAATCATGCGCTGTGACTTCCATTTTGTTAGGCTGACGTTTGTTTCGATATTATGTGCAATGTCTTAACAAGGTGTTCTTTAATAAAGTTCCTCTTCAATAAAGTTAGTTCTGAGTAAGTTATTAGTAAGTTAATTGCTTATTACATACAAGTTGCCCAGAACGTGATATTGCACACACTCTCCATAGAGAAAGACTTCCGAATTTCTTCTTACTTTTTCGTCATTTTTTGTTATGCAAGTATGAAAATTATTTTGATCGTATAGGTTTTCATATTTCACTGTGTGTAAAGTAAATTTTTTTTTTAACGGTACGGACAATAAATTGTTCTCATCATTAATGAACTGATACAAGTTGTTTATAATCCAAGGTGATTCATGAACAGTTTCTGCAATAACGTTCATTACACAACTACAATTTCCTTACATTATCTTTGTCACAGATTTCGAGTAGTAGCCGTGAAGCAGCCGTTCTGCTCGCGTGTCTTTCAATAATTTGAAAAACAGGAATATCTTACTTGGCAGGATGACTGTCGGGTACACTTGCAACTTCTACGAAGACGAACTAAATTTTTAAACGACAAAATGCGCAGCGGAGCGCGCGCGGGCTCAGCTAGTTACTTATTAATACCTATTTAAATATTATTGGTAAACAAATCATCATCCAAAGGCTGGCTTTAATTTTGTATACAAACAGGCAATAATGAGAAACCGACATTACTTATGGGATGACCTTGATATGTTTATTTAATTCGCGTGGATAATGAAGACAAAAGGAGTTTCACTTCGACCGTGTGCTTATGTGAGTGATCCACCGATTTTCTTGTACGGGTATATTTGGTTTTATTTACAGCCAAGTTCAGAGCCCTCTGTTATCCTCAGTCTGAAACTCTCGTGAGCGAGAAACTCTCCAGAACCTATTACCATAGAGACGGTGAGTTACCTTCGTGATCCTTGGAAGATCTCCATGTTGTAATATGCTAACTCAGCCTGCTTCTTCTTCCTCCTGGGCCCTTCACAGCTCCTCTACTTATATTTGTTTTTGGGTACTTCAAAAATTTAAAGACTCATTATATAATACAAATTCAAACTTAGTTGATGTTGCAACCAGAGTTCGAAGAGAGCGTTACGTGCACACTTGAGAATAATACTGGGGAAGTGCGTAGGACGATGAGTTTTAATTTATTGAAAAGTCGTTGTACTTTCTTAGCTCAAAAGTTTTCGCTCTCCCTCCAAAACCAATCACGACTTTTCATATACATACCGTTGAAATTTGCATATTACTTTTGTATAAATGTATACTTTTGTAAATTAAGTTTTTATGTTCTGTTAGACAGAAAAAATTTAATTCATCGGCACTTTTTAATTAGAATGCATGGTCAAATATTTATAAAAAAACAATTTTTTAATTTTTTTTTTTTGGCCTTATGTACGACGCATATTAGCCATAACTCTTATAATGGTGTTTTATCTAATTATTTACGAAATCCATGGCCCCGGGAGGGAGTTCTATCTACGAAATAAAACTCACTCCCGGACGGGATTCGAACCCGCAAACCATAGTGAGACCAAGCGATCAGAGCCCTACGCTCTAGCCCGCACGGCCACCATGGCTCCCAATCAAAAAAAAAAAAAAAAAAAAAATTGTTATACCCTTTTAAAACGGAGTTTTTATGTTTTCTTACCTCCAGGTTCCAAATTTGAAAAAAATAGTTCTGTCTGTGTTAACACAATAATTTGCGATGAAAAAACCCTCTAACGACGACTCCTATTGTTTTTCAGCCAAATCGGTCAAAGTGAACAGAGGATTAGGGGAGAGGTTTGACTTTAAAACTGTAATAACTGCCGTTGTAATGAATGTATCGACACAAAATTTCATATGTGAATTCAAAAATTCCATACTACCAAAACTCCTCACACTTATTAATTTTCAGCGGAATCGACAGAGGGGAAGGGGGTGTTCAGGAGAGAGGGTTCAATTCAAAAAGCCTAATAACTGCCGATGTAATGAATTCGACACAATTAAATATGAGGATTTAGGAGCTCCTATCCGATCAACAGGTTTTGGAGAGGGCGCGAAACTTTAATTGTTTATTTGTTCTGGGGAAGTACATTTCTGGTGATTCACTGACGACTTTTTTAACTTTCATGTCAGTTTCCATTTCTAGTCTGGAGTCGTCTAGAAGTCATCTCCCTGCACTCCTTAAACTGAAATCAAGCTCCCGACTGCCATCTATCCTGAATTGTCTTTTGCTACACGAGATCAATATCTCTTGTAAATATTAACTTTAAACATAAGTCAAACATTTACTCATTTGATTAGTAACCCATTAGTAACCCATGAGATACTAATGATTCTTGTACATCTGAACATTACACCTTTCTATTTACGTTGTCACAAAAAAAGTGCACTCTCAAAGTCTTGTAGTTCCAACACTGACAACAAAACGGTAAGTTCACTAGTTCACAAGTAATGCTGGTCGGGTGTGAAGGAACTCACTCGCTAACCAAAAGTTGTCACACCTTACAAATGTATTTCATAAATAGTAACTAAATAATTAAGGTTACAACATTGAGGTATATTGTTACAACAATTTTTGAGGGCGCCAGTTGCTGAGTGGTATGCGTGCTTGCTTACTGAGCTCAAGATCGAAAGCGAATAAACCTAATGGCAAAATTTAGGACTCTCATAGTAGAGTCGAGCTCATGTCCAGAGTGACGAAAGAGCGCTCTGGTAGTAGGCGATATGACCTTGTAGTTAATGCCCCGGCATGAGTCATAATAACTAACAAAATAACTAATGTTACAACATTGAAACTGGGTCAAGCATTCTGCTGTCCCAGAAGATGCAGTAAACTTCCTAAGAATGGACAGTTTTTTTCATATATATTTTTCACTTTTTACTTACGAAGTATAGGAGAAGTTATGTAATCGGTCAGAAATTTGGTGTTGAGTTTTCACCGGACTTTCATGTTTTCCGCATTATTCTAAAATGAAAACAAAAAAAATTGCTGACTATATCTTTGAACACGATAACTCCCGATAGAATGATTGTATCAACACAAAATTTTATATGTGTATCCAGAACCCTGTAAGGACAATATCTACTGATTTTCAGCCAAATCGGCCAAAGGGAAGGGGGGATTAGAGGGGAGGCGTAACATGAAAACTTTAATAACTGCCGTTGTAATGAATTTATTGACATGAAAATTCATGTGTATATTCAAAGCCATATAAGGTCGACATCCCAATAACTGCCAATGTAATGAATGTATCGACATATAATTTTTATATTTAAATTCAAAACCCCAAAAGGATTACACCTATTAGTTTTCCGCGGAATCGGTCGAAGGGAAGGGAGGGACCAGAGAATACTCAGGGATTCAAATATCCTAATAACTTCCGGTATAATAAATACTATTTGAAATTTATTATGAGGATTAAGTGCATGTGTATCTAATGGTTTTCAGCCATAATGGTCGATTGATTGTGGAAAAATTTAATTGATTAATTTTTGCTGGAGTACGATGCCACCAATGAATATAACCGAAAAATTATATTTAACTTTTTTTCGTAGTCGCATTTTTTATTTATATATTTAACTATTTACGGGACATTGGAACATTTTAATCAGAGCAAGACAGTTATATGTTATCCAACATTAATTAGAAACTATGAGAATGATATAGGAATGTCTTAATAAGGAATTCTTACGAAATTTCTCTAGTATACATTTTTTGGAACCTACTTTTCAAATGATATACCATCTCCATGTTGACAATATTTACCAAAATCGGTAAATTTCTGGTACATTCAAAGTAATTGTTCTCTAAAAGTATGCGTTGGGTTATTAATTGGAGTTATTAAAATGCAACACATATTGTTAAGGGACAATTCATTTTAAGTGACGCAATTTGTAATTATAATTTCTCCACAAAGGATGCAATTTATTATTATTATTATGTTTGTTTGTTATTTTATTTTATTTATTTAAAACCCCACTTACCATTGATGTTATCCCTGGAGATCACCACCAACATATTCCAATATAATATTATCATGGTTCTACTTAGATACTTTATTTAATATTATAGGGGTGCCAGCTGAGTTAATATTTTAAGAAGATTAAGTCAGCAAATTAATTAATTCATGAACGACCATTGAGTATCCATTTAATTCTATCCAAAGCTCTAATGAGTTCATCAAGACAATCAACAGTTATAAAAAATTAAGATTACATGAGGGTGCAAAACACTACATAAACGAAACTTACTCCATGTTCATTAATCAAATATATTTTGAAAAAATAATTATTAATAAATTAAATAATTATTTTTAATATTATTAATAAAAATAATTATTTTTATTTAATATTAATTAAAATTATTATAAATTAACTATGAAATTGACCTTATATGCCACTGTTCCTGACGTCACAGGTGACTTCCCCTTTTTAGCACCAAAACCTGGCCTCCCATTCTATATTGTTATATTAAAGGGCGCCGGTAGCTCATGTCTTCTGAGCTCAAGAACGTTGGTTCGAAACCCGACCGAGGCCCTTAGTTTATTTTATCTGGGAGGTAAAATAAACTTTTGTATGCCGTCCTTCGGATGGGATGTTAAGCGATGGTCCTGGGGGGAATCCTAAATTTTGCCTACCTATGTTTAGTTAGATATCTAAGATAGGGGTTTTTCAACTTACATCGCACAGACTCAAGATCATCGCTTAACTTCCCCCAGTGTCTGTAAACACCATTACTCCCGATAGAATTAATATATCGAAACGACATTTTATCCAGAATCCCATAAGAATGACACCTATCAACTTTCAGCAGAATTCATCGAAAGAAAGGAGGGAAAAGAGGATGGCTCAACTCAACCCGATATAATGAATATGTCGACAGGAAAATGTATATTTAAAATCAAAAATCTTCGGAAAACAGAGGCTCGACTCAAAAACCCTAATAATTGACGATGTAATAAATGTATCGATACAAAGTTTAGTATAAGAATTCAGAAGCCCCTATGTAAGTTAAATATTAATTTTCAAATTATTAATTCGTGCTGGGGAAGTGCATTGCCATTCACCGACGACTTTTAAAAATATGAATTTATGAAATACGTTTTCATAAGGGCAGTCTAAAGGCAAAATGTACTTGAAGAGTCTGTTGTCCATATACCTCAAAGATCTGTCACTCAATGGATCCCGAACTCGAAATCTGTCTCTGGTTAGGAACATTTTTCAATTTTCTTGTCACAGCATGGGGTATCACAGCTCCATCTTCCTTTGAAACCGCCTTTATTCTTTGTTTTCTCCCTCGTCCACAGAAGGGCGTGTTCCTGTAGGTATCTCTATCTCCGAGCCCACCAGGAGGGCCGTATGGTTTCCATCAGTCTTCAGAGGCCTCCCAAGATAATTTATTCAGGCCTGCACGTGGAGAGAACCCCCAGTGCTTATTATAAACCCAGGCATCCTTCGCTCTTCCCTAAAGTGTTTAAGCAGTGGCGATAAGCCCCCTAATTGAGTCATAGCCATGATAGGAATAAAACCAGATTTAAGATCATGGCTATATTAAAAACCGTATCTAGATTAATGTTAAGGTTTCACCCTGGCCTGGAACGTTAGACCGTATCTTCGAACACGTTGTTCTTTTATTTTGGATTTTATAACCCGAAATGCATCCCTGGTATCTTCAGGAACAATTTACATAAATATTCTTTTATTACAGACCGATTTATTGTAATTATATTGGGGCAGCTTTCAAGGAACTTGCACTTCAAATAAATTTTTCCATTTCCGAAAAGCGATGAAACAAAATTTAATAATAATAATTTCTTTATTTTGAATATTTACAATCGGAGGTAAATCACGATAAGTAAGTGTGATGTCGGTGATAAAAAAGAACAGTAAAAAATGAAAGATAACAAATAAAATGCACAAAATAATAAATAAAATGTACAAAATAATAAATGAAATGTACAAAATAATAAATTAAATATGTACATATATACAATAAGTAAAATATAATAATAATAATAATAATTTATTTCCGTTAAACCAAAACATGGTAATAGGATACGTCAAATGAATGTATACATTATGATAGCTTATAAATTAGATGTATAACTACTTGAGTCTAACACATCTATGATTAGTAGTAACAAAAAAAACATTAAAAAAAGTAAAATTAAATTAATAAAAACTGTACAAATAAGTACTTAAAAATATATGTATATAGTATAAGTAGGTATATAAAAAAAAAAAATAAAAAAAAAAAATAATAATACAAGATACGTTCATAATAAGTAGACACATTTTTCAATTTAATAAAAATTAATATAGGTAACTATTTTTCAAAGAAAACGCTTGGAAGTGTCTTTATCCCCCAACGATGTTTCGGGACGTTCTTACGTCCCATCATCAGGTCCCAATGTGGCGAGATATAGAAAAGAAAGAAAACAATGTAACTATAACAATATATGAAAAATAATATATATATATATATATAATTAGTCAATTATAAATGAATGTATGAAAATGTCTAAAATAGAAAAAATATATATATAAATGAATAAATAAAACAATAACGTACATTGGACTGACTTTTAAGGTGTGGAAGAACTCTGCCCAAAATATAAAAATGAAAGCTTTGTATCAAATAATGATTTTGTATGAAAAACGATTCTTTATTGTGATTATATTATTCTTTTTGAACAGTGAGAATAAAATTCCGTTTCCGTGTAAAGGGTTTCCTCTAACATGAATATTCATAAAAATAGTAGAAAAAAATATAATACAGATTAATAATATACATATTGTAGCATGTCTACCCTATAGATAATGCTCAGAACTGGCGATGTCTATGAGAGGATCGCGATCGCTAGGAGCAAAGTATGGGTTGTGGGGTATCAAATTAAAGAGGATTGCATTTGGAAGAGCATGCTCGGAACCAATGATGCCTGCGAGAGAATCGCGATCGCTGGGAGCGGAAAATAAAGAATAATAGAGACACAATGGAAAGGAAGCCAAGATAATTGTCTACATCCGGTGTATAAGGAATAAGCAGTAAAGGTTTTTTTTCTTACTCCAGGTTTTCACACAACGAGAGGCAGATGTTAATTGGTAATATGCGATTGGCTGGAAATAAAATGGGCGGAGTCCGACGACCAATCAAGCCTGGAGAACTGTCCCCTACCACGGTCGGATATCGGAAGCCACTCCCCGTTTTACTCAGTCTTCACTCATGTCTTGGTGGATCACCACGTTCCTCTCTTTGTAAAGCCTAGTTTCAGTATGTGAAAGTACTTTCGTCGCTCATGTCTTGGCTGGTCACCACGTTCTTTTTATATTGTACAGTTGAGTTTAAATATGTGAATTAACTTTCTTCGTTCATATCTTGGTGGATCACCACGTTCCTCTCTTTGTAAAGCCTAGTTTCTGTTTATGTGAAAGTACTTTCTTCGTTCATGTCTTGGTGGATCACCACGTATCTTTCTTTGTAAAGTTTAGTTTGAATATGTGAAATTAACTTTCGTCGCTCATGTCTTGGCTGGTCACCACGTTCTTTTTATATTGTACAGTTGAGTTTAAATATGTGAATTAACTTTCTTCGTTCATGTCTTGGGTGATCACCACGTATCTTTTCTATAAGTAATATCAGTTTGAATATGTGAATTAGTCGTAGAGACACACTTTGATTTTGGACGGTGCAAAGTCAGTGGGGGTGTAACTTCTGGTGTGCCCTCGAAACTACGCAGATCTTCAGGGACTATGTGAATAGACGATTTCTACGGGAAGTCCAGAAAGGGTGATCACGCCGTCATTCGCCATGGATATCGTATCGAGGTACCTCGTAATTAAGTTATAATTCAGTCCTTCAGACACACGGCCAAATTATATATATATTCAATTGTTGTTTTGTAAATATGTTCTCATTAAAATAAATATGTTAAAGTTATAGGTTTGATTCATTTCATTTCCCCCCCCCCACTCATGCTTCTTCTGGTTGACAACAGTAATTAATTATTGTTAATTACTGATGTCAACTAACCGTTAGGATCTTGTAACCGTTCTTCCCGTGGGAGTGCTTTCAGCTATTCAGGCATTGTTTAATTAAAGTCGCGATTTAAATAATTTTCAATTTTAATAATTTTTCGATCTCAATTTTATTTATTTTATTAATTACGTGATTTGCACTCACACAGGGAGAGAGATGGTTATTAATTGGCGCCCGAACAGGGACTTGATTTGTTTATTAATTATGCCAATTAGTATAATTAATGAACCCCACTAATCGGTCCCTTATTAATTAATTAATTTTTTTTTAATTAAAAATTTTTTTTTTTGCTTTTTAACGTAGATTCCAGCCTATTAGGCCACAATGTTATATTTTCACTTAAAGTCGGTATTTAGAATCAAAACTGAAGAAGGATGGGTGAGGGTAGGGACAATGAATGACATCATTTATTGAAATAATTTTATTTTTTTTTGTTTTTGATTTTTTTTTCTTATGTAGATTTAGTAGGCATTTATTTTACATATTATAACTATTGTTGTATTGTGATGCCATCTGACAGGTCACCATAGAAATTAGGTTAGCACCAGACCTCCCGTATAATTCATTTAATTGTTTTGATATATATTTCTTATCAGAATGGAAGGGAAAGGGAAGTCGGACTTAGAGCCGATACAGACACGGTCTAGGAAAACTATCCGTACGCCCCCGGAGTCCCCGGTAGAAAATCCTAAATTTGACCTAGAGGCGATGTTTAAGGCCATGCAGGAACAGATGGGAAACTTGGGAAAGGATTTAAAAGCGGACATGCAGGAACAGATTTCGGGACTAGGACAACAGGGAAAGGCCATGCAGGAACAGATAGGACAGCAGACTTCGGAGATAAAGGAACAAATTTCGGCAATGGCAAATAATATCGAATCCATTAATCGCGATATGGGCACTCTACGATCTGAGTCCGGAGAATTGAGAACTAGACAGGATAATTTAGAAGGGAAATATGACAAACATGTTTCTGAAGTTAGGGACATGGTAGATGTCTGTCATCATGAAATGACAGGTAGGATCATGTCAGAAACACAACGTTTAGATAAGGAGGTCGAGGAAATAAATTCGAACCAAAATCTTTTTCGTACCGATTGTGAGAAGAGATTCGCCAATATCTCGAAGAGAATAGATACTGTTTCGGGTCAAAATCAGGTCTCAACCCCAAAACATAATGACCAAGTGACGTTCCCCATCCCTGAAGAACATAAGGATTGGTATACAGGTCAGACCTTTGCTCGCGAACAACCTAGTAACGTCACTTTCCAAAATACGTATATAAAAAATTACGAACGTAACAAGGTAACGTTCCGTAACAATGTGTTGGATTTACCCAACCATTTCATATCAAATTTAGAAATTGCATATAGTCACATTGGAGAATTTTATAATCTGAACGAATTTATAAAGTCACATTTAAAGGGCGAGGGTCTGGATTGGTTCCTTGTAAAGTCAGGAAGTATCCGCTCTTTTGATGAATTCGTCTATGCGTTCAAAGATAGGTTCTGCGGGGAGAAATATGACGTTATAGTCCGTAGGGAACTTGATACCCAAGGCTATGCCGATCATATGGATAAAACACCCAGCGAACATTTTTCAAAATTAGTGTCACGACTCCAGGATAGTACATATAAAATTCCGGAAGGCTACGTATGTGAACTATTAAGCAAACATTATGGAGAGACGGTCGAAAATTCAGTTAGGATCCAGGGAATAATCTCTATTGAGAGACTACATGAGCAAATAATTAGGATAGGTACTAACATAATTAGACGTGATTGTAAATTAAAGGATAGTTCTTGGAAAGGCGGGGGAAGACAGTACCGACCAGATAGTCTTCCGAAAAACAATAACTTTCCCAAACAAGACCTACCTCGTTACAATTCTGGGAATGCACGGGGAACCTCTCACTACAATCAAGAGAGAGGGAATCAATTTAGCCGAGGCCCTTCCCGCGAGTCAAATCCAAATTACGATCGGCCACGTAATTACTATGACTCAAATCAGAATTATAATCGACCACCTAATTATAGGGATAACCAGTCGAAACCTAACGTAAGAAACATGGAGGTAGTGACCGACAACAATGTCAATACAGACATGAAAGAAATAAAGCAATCCCTTGGAGAGTTGGCTAACAACCTGAAACCAATTGTTGACCGCTTGATAAAAAACTAAGTAGCAGGAGTGGGATGAACAAACTTAAAGACAAGGGGGGAGGTAAATTTAAATTCAAGGGGGACATACGCAGTTTGCTTGGTACAGAGATGATGACGAGATTGACAGGGGACATTGACCTACATACTAACGTTGACAATAGATGTCCCACTCCTGTAAAGGTAAAGACAGACAGTAACAACGGACTGACATTGATGAAGCTTCAAGGGTACCGAGAAGGTAGCGGTTTAGGAAAATACGGCAATGGACGCTTAGAACCAGTTTTTATCAGCACGAGAAGACCACTTCAAGGATTAGGTTACGAGTACAAATTTTTTGATATCAGATCACCAGTTAACGTAGAATCAATAGCAAAGACATCCTTACCAATCACTGCTAAGCAGGAAGAGACCATCGACAAACAAACATACCCCGACAATACTATGACTGCCCCAGATCACGTAAATTCATCAAGTATAAAAGAGGACGAAATCACAGACAAACCGACAGGCAATGACGAAAACATAACTTCCCTAGACGACGTCAGAATATCATCTCTGATGCAGGAGTTTTCTGACCTACTTAGAAACGAGGAAGAAGTAACAGACATATCGACAGACAATGACCACATAATCCGCTACCCGACTAATGGCAACCCCACTTGTGAAGAACATCCGCAGGTGAACTTCATCAAAGACAATAGGATAACTGACATTTCGGGACTACACCAACAGACATACCAATTTACAGAAAAACAGGCCGAAAGACAGAAACAGAACTTTGAGGTACGACACCAACAGACTACGTTAGAAATTGGCGATCAGGTGTTAGTACAATCTCTGCGAATACCTACCGGTAAGAGGGAAATATCCAAGTTATTACTATTCTGGGAAGGACCTTACCAGATTTTAGACAAGGAAAGTCCTCAAATTTTTATTTTAGGACATCTCGGCAGCGACTTAGCGGAAGGAGGGATATTTTATACGATCTTACCGAAGCCGTATATTAGCGGATAAATTTACAAGCAGGCTAGAGAAGCGCTAGGGCTCTCTTTGAGATTAACGATCTTACTTCAGCCGAGTTAGGGGGGCGATTATTGCAGACGAGATCGCGGCCCTAGAGTCAGGGAAGAGATTTGTGACGTCTCTATGGGTGTCCATCCCCAGCTATCCCAGGAACAGTTAGACAAAGTCACACATACATAAAACAGACACTATTTTTATTATTTGGGAATTATTTATTATTTTACACTAACGGCCAACACCTCATTATACAACAACACACAAAGAATCACACATACACATTTATTGGGGACACGGGATTTATTATTTAGTTATTTTTTTTTGTAAATAGGATAAGGCAGACGGGGACATTCTGGCCCTCCCCTGGGGCTTAACATCGAGCATACCCCCCTTAGTCGAGCTCAAAGATTCCAAAGTGAATCGCCAGGTTGTAAATAGTATAATAAGTTAGGGTTAGTTTTTTTTTTTAATTCTAGATATTAAGTTAGGATAATTTTTTTGTTCATATATTTAGTAAGAGTATTTTTTTTAAATAGTATTAACAATTTGTTTATGATGTTGGGATAATTTAGTTTAGATAGGTTTGTGGCTTCATTTGAAATTGACATAATTGTAGGACGGGGCAGACGGTATATGGATTGGCCATCCATGGGAATATACCTACGTATTTAAATTTGATTAGGAGACGCGGATCTGAGTAGGCTGACAGCGAGGCGATGGCACACACATTTGTAGGTAGTCACGTATGGTAAATGTACTTTCAATTGTATTTGTCTGTTTTGTTTTGTATTTTAAAATAATATTTGTATTAGTATCCGACCGTGTGTATCTATTGAAAATGTCACATTGACCCATATTTTATCTAGTGACCATGATGGGCTATGTTAACCCAATGAGAGCCTTGTAAATATATTTGTAACATATATTCAGGTATGGACCTTACTTATTATGATGCAGTGTCGACCACGGTAGGTCAAATGTCAATTTTGTTATTTTATTTAAGAAATCCTAGGGCAAGGTGCCGAAGCATACATGACTAAAGGGGGAGATATATTATAAACTGGAGGGGATACCCAGAATTGAATATTTAATTATCGTACACACGGAGAAGGGGCCACTCCATTGATGCTTGTAGAATCCATTTAAAGGGGCGGGATTTTGTTTAATTATTTTTTTATGCCATGAACTGACTGTTGAACTGAAGAAAGGGTTTCGCTACTTGATTAATGCGGATGCCGGAATTTACATATATTTATGAAACTGAGATGGGATTTGAGTGGGCTTATTTTTCTATTTTATATTTCGTCGTCGTTCCGGAAGAAGGTAAATACCTGTCGAAGGCCTAAGGAGGCATATGGTTAGGGTTTGGTCAACCCAAATTTTTGTTGAAGCGGATTAGGTATATGGGAATTCAGTTGAAACATTGTCGAGGCGTGGGGCCTTTTTGGATGTTTTAACTAGTCAGTGAATGTATGCTAGAAATAGAATCATCGTTATTTGCCAATGGAGAGGGTTAACTCCAAGAAGTACAGCGTAAAGTAAAATCATGCTTTGGTCACGCATGCATAGGCAAGCCATGCCGATTCGAAAGGAAATTTAAAATCATGTTTTGGTCACGCATGATAATGAGGTCGATACCTGAGTATTTGGTTAAGTGTATATGCTCAGTGAACGAGCAAGTGTTAAGTGAAACTAATAAAATATGTGACTTCCAATGGTCATTTAGCCGACATATTTTATTTTAACGGGAACGGGGGATATTGTAGCATGTCTACCCTATAGATAATGCTCAGAACTGGCGATGTCTATGAGAGGATCGCGATCGCTAGGAGCAAAGTATGGGTTGTGGGGTATCAAATTAAAGAGGATTGCATTTGGAAGAGCATGCTCGGAACCAATGATGCCTGCGAGAGAATCGCGATCGCTGGGAGCGGAAAATAAAGAATAATAGAGACACAATGGAAAGGAAGCCAAGATAATTGTCTACATCCGGTGTATAAGGAATAAGCAGTAAAGGTTTTTTTTCTTACTCCAGGTTTTCACACAACGAGAGGCAGATGTTAATTGGTAATATGCGATTGGCTGGAAATAAAATGGGCGGAGTCCGACGACCAATCAAGCCTGGAGAACTGTCCCCTACCACGGTCGGATATCGGAAGCCACTCCCCGTTTTACTCAGTCTTCACTCATGTCTTGGTGGATCACCACGTTCCTCTCTTTGTAAAGCCTAGTTTCAGTATGTGAAAGTACTTTCGTCGCTCATGTCTTGGCTGGTCACCACGTTCTTTTTATATTGTACAGTTGAGTTTAAATATGTGAATTAACTTTCTTCGTTCATATCTTGGTGGATCACCACGTTCCTCTCTTTGTAAAGCCTAGTTTCTGTTTATGTGAAAGTACTTTCTTCGTTCATGTCTTGGTGGATCACCACGTATCTTTCTTTGTAAAGTTTAGTTTGAATATGTGAAATTAACTTTCGTCGCTCATGTCTTGGCTGGTCACCACGTTCTTTTTATATTGTACAGTTGAGTTTAAATATGTGAATTAACTTTCTTCGTTCATGTCTTGGGTGATCACCACGTATCTTTTCTATAAGTAATATCAGTTTGAATATGTGAATTAGTCGTAGAGACACACTTTGATTTTGGACGGTGCAAAGTCAGTGGGGGTGTAACTTCTGGTGTGCCCTCGAAACTACGCAGATCTTCAGGGACTATGTGAATAGACGATTTCTACGGGAAGTCCAGAAAGGGTGATCACGCCGTCATTCGCCATGGATATCGTATCGAGGTACCTCGTAATTAAGTTATAATTCAGTCCTTCAGACACACGGCCAAATTATATATATATTCAATTGTTGTTTTGTAAATATGTTCTCATTAAAATAAATATGTTAAAGTTATAGGTTTGATTCATTTCATTTCCCCCCCCCCACTCATGCTTCTTCTGGTTGACAACAGTAATTAATTATTGTTAATTACTGATGTCAACTAACCGTTAGGATCTTGTAACCGTTCTTCCCGTGGGAGTGCTTTCAGCTATTCAGGCATTGTTTAATTAAAGTCGCGATTTAAATAATTTTCAATTTTAATAATTTTTCGATCTCAATTTTATTTATTTTATTAATTACGTGATTTGCACTCACACAGGGAGAGAGATGGTTATTAATATATAATGTATATATATGTTCTTCATGATTTATGTTATTGTATACATATATTTATATTATAAATTTATATTATAAATGTATGTATACAATAACATAAATGATGAAGAAGCTTTCAGGTCGAGACCCCTCGGAACACCCCCGGTTTTTTCCATTGCATTTATTGTATTTATTTAGTCTTACTTTAATTTTTAATTATTATTTTGTAGGTATATCATTTATATTGTTATTTTTATTTTCCTTTCTTATTAGTTATTTATAATGTCTCATACCCTGTCTTTAACTGCAAGGTCATATCGCCTACCACCAGAACGCTCATTCGTCACTCTGGTGGACATGTGCCCTACTCTACTATAATAATCGTAAATTTTGCCTGCCCTAAATTTCTATTCACCTACTACTACATCATACTGGCTCGGGACCATTACTTAACGCTCCATTCGAAGGACGTCGTGCTCTCTTATTTTTTCACCATCTCCTATCTTATTGTTTTGTGTATATATATATATATATATATATATATATATATATATATATATACATATACATATATATATACAAAACAAATAAATGAAAAATAAAAAAATTACTAGGGGATAGATAGAAGTAAGGGCTTCCTGTGTGACCTTCGTCGGCCTTTAGAATCCTAAATACCGAACTGTCCGGATATGATGACGGAGGCTAACCTCTTGTAAAAGTACTTGAGAGAAGTTCCTCAAGTTCCCCCCGGAGTTTGCACAGAATGAAGAGATAAGAGTTTCATGTAGGATGCCAGCCTTGGAAGCAGTGAGCGGGGACTGTAACGGTGGTACAACTTACCTTATAGAGATCGGCGCCTCTTGTCTCTACTCGTAGCTGCCAGCTTAGACTCGTCTTTCCCATATTACAGACACCACCAGCCAACCAAGTGGGTTACACAACAAAGCTTCTATCAAGGACATATCTACTCTCCACTCATACTATCTAAACATGAAAAATGTTTGCCCTTCAACATGTCGAAGAGACTGTTCGCTTGAAATAAATATTGCTTTGAGAAACGTGGCATCCTATCGGTTCAACTTTTTTTACTTCTCCAGATGTACGAAGTATAATGCCTCTGATTTCAAAAATAAAAAAAAAGACGATTGTAAACCACAGAAAATGTACGTACTTCCCCAGAAAAAATTAATCAATTAACTTTTCGCTACGCCTCCAAAACCGTTTGCGCTAATATTCAACAGTTGACTTACATAGTGCCTCCTAAATCATACTAAATTTTGTGTCGATAAATTCTTTACATTGACAGTTATTAGGGTTTTTGAGTTGAGCCTCCCCTGAACCCCTTCCATTCAGCCGATTTGACTGAAAATTAATAGCTGTTTTATGGGGTTTAGGTCACACATATAAAATTTTGTTTACATTCATTATATCGGTAGTTATTCGATTTTTATGTTAAACCTTCCTCCTAATCCCCGCTTTCTTTTTGGTCGATTTGACTGGAAAATAATATGTGTCGTCGTTAGAGGGTTCTGGATTCACATATAAAATTTCATGTCGATACATTCATCTTATCGGTAGTATCGTGTTCACAGACAAACAGACATATTTTTTTTCATACTTAGAATCTATGAAATTCCGTTGAAAACTCTCCATCAAATTTTTGACCGATTACATAATTCCCCTTATATATACTTCGTATAACTGGAGAAGTAAAAGGATAATGATTATAATAATTAAAATAATAATAATAATAAATCGGGTGATTCCCCTTCACGTTGCTCTGCCAGCCTCTGACCAGCAGTGGTGGCAGAGCGAGAGGGGCAGGAAGAGCTGAATGTGAATACATGAGGGGAGATATTGGCTAGTGCCAGCACTCCTTAAATAATAGCTATTTAGAAAAGTCCTGTTATTGCCATATCGCATACATTTTCTATTTTTATTATTTTATCATTTTAAATAAAACAAAACTGTCAATAATAAGTTATTATTAATTTTTACTTTTTTTTTGTGCTTTATGTACTAGATATGCATATTAGCCATGACTCTTATAATGGTGTTACCTAGTTATTTACGACAGCCATGGCACCGGGAGGGAGTTCTATCTACGAAATAAAACTCACTCCCGGCCGGTATTGAAACGCGCAAACCACGGTGAGACCATGCGACCAATGCCCTACGCTCTAGCCCGCATGGCCATCATGGTGCCCTAAATTCGTTGCTTTGCTTTACAATTAATTTAAAATATTTCCTATGAATGTTTATCGTACATTTTTGCGCAAAATTGCACATGTGATTTCAAATTTCATGTTCATTGTTATAATCATTTCTGAGTTAAAGTGTTCACAAAATTCAAATCGCATACTACGGTAAAACAAACTCAAGTGCGCCGTGCTTCGGATGGGACGTTAAGCGATGGTCCCGAGCTTGTAAATTTAGGGTAGGCAAAATTTAGGACTCTCATAGAGTCGGGCTCATCTCCACCAGAGTGACGAAAGAGTGTTCTGGTAGTATGTGATATGACCTTGTAGTTAAAGGGTATGAGTCATAATAACAAACTAACTAACATCGGGAAAGTATTCAGAAGATCTTAAAACGTGAAATTCTGTTGAAAACACGATCTCAGATTTTCGAACGATTCCAATACTTATTCCAATAGGACACAAGGCGTGCTAAAGGTTTTTTCACCTAGGATAGGACACAAGGCGTGCTAAAGATTTTTTCACCTAGGATAGGACACAAGGCGTGCTAAAGGTTTTTTCACCTCTCGTTACTCTAAAGGTAGAAGAAAGTAAAGACACTATAGTTTGACTGACCGACATAGTTTTCACTATTTGACCAAAAAAATGTTTTTGATTCTCATGTTGACAACATGCTGAACAATGGTACCAAATTCTGTAATCACCCTTATTTCTCTCTTTCTCCATTTTTATTATTGAAACTGACTTTTATCTTTTAGTGTGGAGTGAAAGACAGTTTAGCTAAGAACCACAAGTCATAAATTTCTCTACAGTACAATAAAACAATAAATTGTTTAACTTTTACTTTCGTGTAAAACGCTAGCGGTTTTTATTTAATTTTTTCTCTTTTCTTTTATTTTTTAAAAGTTTTTCTTTTGTCTGGTACTATCACTTTAGTTAAGTTCCTGTTGTCTGACCTTTTAGGTGTATTTGTATAGCATAAACGTTCTTCCCTCTGTATTGACGGCAATTCAGTGAAAATTAAACCGTAGGGACAGTAGGTCAAGAAAATCTAGGCTTTGCTGTCCCGGGCCAGTGACCATTCTAGGCCTCTGGGCAGAGTACCCAATGCTATTCTGGTCAAAAGTGGTACTACGAGAATGGGAGCTAAGTGGCACCACTAACTGAGGTTGGTTTCATAGTGGCTGTGGTAACTGTGACCGATCTCCGGCATCCAGGGATAGAAAACATCGGATAGTAGAAGGAGTACAATAGAATCAATAGGATCCATGAGCGAAAAACAAAAATTTAATCAAGCACCTTCAATAGTACATGGTTTATCGACTCCATGTAAAATGTTGACAGGTTGAGTAATAGTTTGAGTCTGTAAACAAATGACGTCATTAAAGTATGTGCTCAAGACCGCAAGAGGTCCTTCGCGCATCACTACGATATATTTTCCAATTTAACGTGCATATTTCTTTATCCTTAACGAAACTGACTTATGAGCCTCTGCGCTAGGGGGTGGGGGTGGGGAATTCTGTTTTTACCACCCCTTTTATTCGCCACTGCTCCGACCAGGCTCTTAGAGCGGCTGCTCATCTCGCCATTAGGTAGGGCCTGCCCTGATTATATTTGTTAGAAATCAAATATTCTTAAATTAAATTAAATTTTAATTTTAGCAACAAATAAATCGACTGGGGTCACATCCAAATCCCTGCAAAAGCACTTACACCTAGAAGAATTACTACGTCTGTAGAAGGTAAAGAAAACTCGCCGGTGGAACACTGGTAATATACAACAGGGTTTTTGAGTCGAGGCCTCCTCTGATTCCCCCCCTTTTCCTTCGGCCGATTTCTGTAATCGATAATTTACATATAAAATTTCATGTCGATATATTCATTACATGTACATGAAAACTGTTGTGTCGTATTTTTTGTGGTTTTAAATTCTATTATGAACAATGGCAGATATTAAAGTTTTCCAGTTAAGCCGATCTGATGGTTTCAATGTATCGTACATCTGATACGAGGCATTATTGGGAAATCGACCTCTGCGCCTCTACCGGCACTTGCTTGAAGGTCGATAAGGAAACCTTATTTTTACTTTCGAGCTGTAAGAAGTAGTGAGGAAGTTATGTAATTGGTCAAAGATTTTTCAATGGAATTTTATTTTTTCCAATCTCCAGTTTCCAAAAATGACAGAAAAAAATTCTGTATGTCTGTGTGTGAGTGTAAACACGATCACTCTCGATAGAATGAATGTATACGACATTTTTTATATGTGGATCCGGAACCCTCTAACGACGACATCTATTTATTGTCAGCCAAATCGACCAAAGGGAAGGGGGTTAGGGGGGAGGCTTAACACAAAAACTAGTGACCGACCGAAGATTCGGTTTCGGTTTCGGCCAGTTTCGGCCAAAAAATCTAGTTTCGGACAAAAATCAGCCGAAACTTCGGCCACGCCGAAACTCAGTTTTCGTGACTTGTGCGTCGTTCGACTAACTTCGGATGAGTTCGTGTTCGAATACTAAAATTAATTAGTAATCTAATAATAATATTTCGTTTTTTTTCTTTTGATTTTATAACTGTTTTTTTAAATTAAGTAATTACTTGATAGTCGTACAAATTATTGTAATCGTTGTTAAGACTGATAATTAGGTAATTCACCAAGTGCTAAATACAAGATCTCAGTAAAAAATAAATTAATTTTAAGAGTATTGTGAACACAATTAAAATAGGTACTTACTTAATTAAGAAGTCTGTACTTTATATCTAATCTAAGTGTTGATTTTTGACAAAGTTTACTTACAAGGCAGGTCTTCACTTTAACATGTTTATTATTTGTGTTCATGTTAAATTGTTAATGTAACATAAATAAATAACTATTTTTGTTACATAATTCAATAATTGTTTTTTATTTCATTTAACTCGAGTTAACTGCCTATATGTAGGTGTATGTGTAAAAAATACACTAAATTTCTGTATACAATGGAAATTTTAACAGGTCTAAATAAGTTTCGGTTTCGGTTTCGGCCGAAACTGAGACCGAGGCCGAAGATTCGGTTTCGGTTTCGGCTGAAAATCCTGTTTCGGTCGGCCACTAACAAAAACTCTAATTACTGCCGATAGAATGAATGTGTTCTAGAATAAACATAAAGATACGTATACAGTCAAATAGAGTTACACTTAACGATGAGCTGTCTGTGTCAAATGAGTATGCTTCGTAAGTTGGGCTCCATTGGCTTTGTTCTCTGGTGGTTGGTATAAGAATGTTAAACTAGGATCTGAAAACATGTCACATGTTAAACAGCAACACTAAACATCAGATATTGTAAAAAGTGCCTGTAGAAATGTCCAGTTGAAGACTCGTTTGAGAGTTCATTCACAAGTGGGTCCGGTACACTATGAATCACTGCTTAATTGGCTCAAATGCTCTCCTAATTCACAACCTACTCTCTTAACTGCCTCCATTCTTACATTTATAACCATTCATATAACAAAATCATATAACCATTGGAATATTTCTTGCTAACTGTTAATATAAATATATATGATATGGCCATTACAGGACTGTCTTAGTAGATCACTCTCTCTCCCCCTCTCCTCAAAATTTTCATAGGTAGTCATAGGCTACATGACTTTAGGGGGCGTTCAAGTTTTACGTACGCAATTTTTGAAGATTTTTGACCCTCCCTCCCACCCATGTAACGCGCCGTAACGTTTTTCTGTACCCCCCCCCCCCCTCCCCCTCCCTAAACGTTACGTAACACCCAAGTGACCATTTTTACCTAAAAGTCACAATTATGTTGCGCAAAGTACCGGAAAGTCCCTAAAATACCTTTGTTATTGTTTTAATCGCGTTTGCGTTAATCATATATCATCATATATATAAAGCTCAAAAGTCTGTGCGTTGTACCGCTATAAACTCACGAACGGCTTGATGGATTTGATTAATTTTTTTTTTATTTGTTCGTCATCGTTTGTGGAAGGTTATAGGCGTATTAGTACCTCAATATCTTGTCCATCCCAGCATCCACCCACGCAATCTTTGTAACTCAAAAACCACTGCAATGATTAATGAGGAATCTTTTTGAATAGATAAGTTTTATCTACCGGAAGGTTAAGGTCTATTTTTTAATCAACCCCTGGTCCATCCCAGCATCCACTCACGCAATCTTTGTAACTCGAAAACCATTGCAACGATTAATGAGAAATCTTTTTGAATAAATTAGTTTTAGCTCCAAAGCTAGCGTTACTACAGTTGAAGGACTATAAGCCTTATTCCGTATGAATAATTGAAAATTATAACATCATGAATGTACTGTCGAGGAACTGAATAGCCTTATAGGAGATATTGGGAGAAAAGTCAAAGTTCCCCGGGCAACGCCGGGTATTATTGCTAGTAATAAATAAAACAAGAGATTTCTAACTCGCAATACATGCGTATGTTGTTTATTTTATTTATTCATATTGTTATTTAATAAACAATCACACATAATGTAATTTAAACATTTGCTTAAGTTTAAAATATGTTAAAATGGGCTCAAATTTGTCCTAATAAACTTTTACTACTAATCTTAAATTTAGTTACGCCGTTTTCCTGACTTGGCCCTGTCCTTACATACATTTTTGGCTTCATGCACCATTGTTCTTCTCATGCATTCTCCTATTTTCAGTATGAAATGAAATTTTGAGAAGGAGGAGGTGGAGAGAGAGTGATCTTTAAGTCTGGTTGGTATAAGAAAGTCCTGTAATGGCCACATCAAATATATGTATTATTTCTTCATTTTTATAATTTTTCATAAAAACTACAAATAATATTTAGTTATTATGCCCTCATGCCCGGGCTTTGACTAGACGGTCATATCGCCTACTACCAGAGCGCTCTTACGTCATTCTGGTGAACATGAGCCCGATTCTACTATGACAGCAACTAGAATTGAATCGTTTCTATTTCATCAAGATTTACGTTGTTTTCTGCAATAAATTTTATTTGGTTGTCAGATGTGGACAAATTTCGAATTAAAATTAGAAGATATATGATGATATTGGATGGAAAAAAAGAAATTTGATGAATTAAACATGAGCTATCCAATAATTTTGTTTCAGGGATATGAGGATTATCAACCTCGTTATGGAAATCAAATAAGTCTATTTAAATTTGAATTTTGAATGATTGACGATTGAACCTATTGGATGAGGGACTTAGAAGTATACCATAGTATAGAAGTATAGAACTACCGTCGCACTATACCACGGTATAGAACTACCGTACACTGTACCACGATATAGAAATACAGAACTACCGTGTACTATGTTGCTTGGCTAATTGATTCAATTGTATTATATATATATATATATATATATATATATATATATATAACATGTCTCAATGGAGAAGTGCAAACGAAATGAAAGAATAACAACGAGAAAACAAAATGCAGAAAAACAGAAACGTATAATAAAAAAGGAATTGAGGAAAAAAATAGAGGAAGCAACATTTCTTAAAAACAGATTTGATTGAAAATTGAGGAATGAATAATAATAAGGAAAGAAAATTTACTTAAGTTCAAGAAAATAGTAAAGAAATTCAAATAAAAACTGTTTAACAACGTAATTTATTGATGAATGACGCAAAAAGCATGACAACATAAGATTTTCATGAAGATAATTCTTGAAATCTATAGCCTATATGTATATACTTATATAACCTATCCATTGTTAACTTAATTATTGATAGTATGGGAGGACAGTTAAGTATAGGGGAATTGAGATGAAATAGTGATAATAGCTCAGTAAACATAACCTTTATTAATTTAATGGTTAAAATCCATTGCTAACTAAATCATTGATAGTATGGGAGGATAGATAAGTTTAGGGGAATTGAGATGGAATAGTGGAATAGCTCAGTAAACATAACCTTTATTAATTTACTGGTTAACTCAGTAAACATAACCTTTATTAATTTACAGGTTAGCTCAGTAAACATAACTTTTATTAATTTACTTTTTAGAAAACAGCTAACTAAATTATTGATAGTATGGGAGAATTAAGATGGAATTGTGGAGATAATAAGATAATTATTAAACAACGGTAGTGGTTTCAGAGAATAAATTGCGCAAGGAATTTTTTCTTCAAAAATGTTTGAAAACAATTGGTTAAAATTATGCACTTGCAGAAAATTTAAATTTTGACGATGATGTGGATCAAATTAGCAACCGTTAAAATGATGAAAGGCTATCACCTATAAAAGCCTTTTATTTTCATAAATAAAAGTTTTCATATCACCTTCACTACTCTAAAATTACGTATACAGGATGTTGTTTCGACACTGCATTTTGGACTAGACAAAATTTCACTTTTATAGGGGCAATATAGCTCACTTAGGATGGCCTTAAGTCCTGCGAAACCACTTTAGTCTCTAAGTAATACTTACAATTTCATTTTCTTATTGTGGTTTTCCTTCATTTTCAATCATATCCTGACTTTCAAATTCCTCCCTAGGTACCTAAAAGTGTAATTTTCCAATAAAAGACTTCAACTATGTACCGTCCTCATTTAAGTACCGTTAATTCTTAACGTAGGTAATTGAAGACAACTTACAGACAAACCAATAGAACCATTTACGATTTTTAACTGTTCATAATTACACATCTACAAATTTAATTTAAATTGTATTTTCTAAAGGAAGTAGTCATCCATTTTTTGTATAAATTGCAGAAGTCTATTATTTAACATTTTTATCACGAGAAGTGTACGAGTATTTGAGTAGAAATAGTTCTCTTTGTGGCATATTATCTACAACTATAGATTTGAGCGAGATCTCGTGCTCGAATTTAGAGGCAAAATGTTCTCTTTATGAAAATAATTTTTACCTCGATGAAGGTGGCCCGTGTAGGCTAGAGAGTAGGGCTTTGGTCGCATGATTTCACCATGGTTTGCGGGTTCGAATCCCATCCTGGAGTGAGTTTTATTTCATAGATAGAACTCCCTCCCGGGGCCATGGATAAGCCAAAAAAATACCTGGATGAACATGGTTTCAAACAAACCCAGATTGATCTTCAGTCTCCCCAACATATTTTTATTTTATTTTTGCTAACGTATTGCCATTCAAAACTAAAGGTGCAACAACATTTGAGTTAACAGTCTACTCTTTACAACATATAATATTACATATTATGTTTATAATATCATAGTGTGATAAAATAAAATAACCTATCAATATTAATGAAACTATCTGTAAAATATATATATATATATATACTATATTAAGAACAAGAGATCGAGGGCGCCGGTAGCTCAGTGGTATGAGTGCTTGCTCACTGAGCTCGAGAACGCGGGTTCAAAACCCGGCCCAGGCCCTTAGTTTATATTGTCTGGGGTAAGATAAACTTAAGCACGCCGTGCTATGTCAGGTACCTACTCTTTAGAGACCCCTACCCTAATTGAATAAAAATTTAGGGTAGGCAAAATTTAGCACTCCCATAGTAGGAGTCGGGCTCATGTCCACTTGAGTGACAAAAGTGCGTTCTGGTAGTAGGCGATTATGATCTTGTAGTTAAAGCCCGGGCATGAATCATAATAACTAATTAACAATAAGAGAATAGGAAGAAAGAGAGATGAGGCTTGTGGTCGATCAAAACTAACTTGTGGAATGTCTGCCACGTTTTCGGCACTGAGACCTGCTTATCAATGCGGACGTCATATCTACCGAATCCATAGTTTCAACAATCACCCAACTTCTAACATAACGAGGCCATCCAGATTTCATACATTTAGAAATAATATGACATAGAGGGCACGTTAAAAAGTCCCTTTGTGAAATTTTATCGTTTCAGATAATTCATAGAAAAACGACGTTAAAAACTTTGTTTTTATTAGTTGTCGGTTTATCAATCTGGGGTCAAAAATGAAATTCCGTTGAAAACTCAACTACGAATTTTTGACCGATTACATAATTTCCTCTATACTTCGTATAGCTGGGAAAGTCTATGTGTGAATATATGTCTATGGACAAGATAACTCCCGATGCAATTAATATATCAACAGGAAATTTTATATATCTGGAATCACCATGATAACGACACCTACAGATTTTCAGCTAAATCGGGCAAAAGGGGAGGAGGGGGGGGGGATTACAGGGGGTTTACTAAAACAACCTAATAACTATCGATGTGATAAATGTATCGACATTTTGTATGAGGATTGAGAAATTTCTGGGTAAGATTACGAATGGTTTTTCAGTCAAAATGGAGGAGGAAGAAAAGAAGGAGAGTGAAATTAGTTGACAATAAATAATTCGCGGAAGACATTTTGTTTTTAATGTTTTCAACTATTTCAGCTTTCACCAAAATTAATCTAGAAAGTGCAGTTCATTACTAATAAAACGTATGAAATGCATTATTCGTTATTGACTTTCCTTTAACTATTAAGAGCATAAATGTGAATTACATAGATACCAGTATATAGGTACTACAAGGACGTACTCAAAAACCCCTAAACTGTAATGAAAGTATCGCCCCAAAATTTCGCATGAGGATAAACAAGACATTGATTTTCAACCATATCGACTTTCTTATAAGGATAGTTCCCTGCAATTGGGTCAATCACATTCGCTTTGCTCTTCCTTCGCCAACGATTCTGGGGGCGCCGCTAGCACAGTGGTAGCGTTTTTGCCCACTGTGCTCAAGATCGAGGATTAGAATCCAACAGGCTCTCAGTTTTATCTGGAAGATATAAAAGGACATGAAAAATCAGCAAATGGGTCAATCACATTCTCTTTGCTCTTCCTTCGCCAACGATTCTGGAGACGCCGCTAGCACAGAGGTAGCGTTTTTGCCCACTGTGCTCAAGATCGAGGATTCGAATCCAACAGGCTCTCAGTTTTATCTGAAAGATATAAAAGGACATGAAAAAGCAGCGTTTCGGTGTGGAACTTGAATGGCGGTTCTGAGTCGTTCCTGCTCTTGAGGAAAAATGGGATGGTTATTTTCATTCAATATTTATGATTAATTTGGTCAATATATATTATAATTCATGCCCGGGCTTTAACTATGAGGTCATATCGCACCAGAGCCCGATTCTAAGCAGGGAGTCTTATTCGTTTATTCTCCTAGGGTAAGGGTCTTTAACGAGTACCTGACATCGTACAGGCTCGGGACCATCACTTAACGTGTCATCCGAAGTAAGGCGTACTCAAAGTTTTTTCACCTTCCAAAATTTGAGTTGAATCTGAGTGAGCTCAAGATCGCGGGCCGAGGCCCTTCGGTTTTTTATCTGGGAGGTAGCAAACCGTAAGCACAACATCCTTCAGAAGGGACGTTAAGGTCCCGAGCCAGTGCGATTTCAGGTACTCGTTAAAACTTAACAAAACCTGAGAAAGCAAAATTTAGGATCCCCAGAGTAGAGTGAGGCTCATGACCACCATGAGCGACCAACGAGCGCTCTGGTAGTAGGCGATATGACCTCGTGTTTAAAGCCCAGGCATGAGTCACAATAACTAACAAAATTTCCACAATATGTCTGCGTTTCTCAACTTAGAAGTTATCCTTTTTAGATGTTTCCTGGGCAATAAAAGACTGTTCTACGCCTTCCTGTTGGTGTCGACTCATCTTGTTGAGTCCAAGGTTGAAGGACCTGTTGAAGCAGAGAACAAATTACTGACTCTCCTTTGTCTGAAGACTTCTTAGATCTATTGCCCCTGGATACACCCACCTGTTTAATTATAGAGAGGAGACGATAGCCAATTCTTCAATCAATAGACGAACCGCAACAAGAACATTGTCTATTCGATTGTGAACTCGACGCCTTCAGTCTCTACAACTGTTCCTTAGGGTAGTCATTGATTTAATATGTTCTATCCAATCCAAAATGACATATGTGTTCTTAATTTCTTCACTAACGAGGTAAGAATATTTCGAATAGACATACTGGCTGAGATGATGTGAACGGCTAACCATTGGAGACGATCATTTCTTCAAGAGTGAGTGTGCCCGAGATCACGATAACTCCAGATAGAATGAAATCGACACGAAATTGTATATGTTTTCAGAACGCTCTGAAGACGACACCTAAACGATTTTCAGTCAAATCGGCCAAAGAAAAGTGAGGGATTACGAACGAGTTTTAACAAAAAACTTTGATAACTGCTGTTGTAATGAATGTATTGACACAAAATTTCATATGTGAATTCAAAGCCTGATAAGAACGACACCTATTGATTTTCAGCGGAATCAGCCGGAAGGGAGGGGGGATCAGAGTACGCTCAACTCAAAAATCCCAATAACTGCCGATGTAATGAATGTATCGAAACAAAATTTAGTATGAAGTTTCAGAAGCCACAGTGTATGTCAAATATTGAGTTATAGCCCATACGATCTATTGGTTTTGGAGGGAGAGCGAAAACTAATTGATTAATTCTTGCTGGGGAAGTATACAATCAGTGATGAGTTCAGTTGATCTAATCGCTCTAGTGTTCGAACAGTGGTTAATATCTCTTGGGGGTCTTGCTTGCTCCTCGTTTACTTCTTCTCTTTTTTCTTTCTCTGTAGTGCCTTCCTGGGTAGGGTAGCCTTGGATCCTCTTCCTCCACTCCGACCTATCTCCTTCTAACCACCCCCGTTCGCTCTAGCGTATTTCCTCTCCGTCGTCCCAGGCTTTCTATATACCCATCGTACATGGATCAGGGTCTTCTTCCTTCAGGTCTTCCTGTATCCTTTTCGTCTTCCGGTGATTTCCGGTTCTGCACGCATGCCCCTACCAATTTAACGTGGATATCTCCATAGTTTCCTTTAAGGACTTCACCCCAGATTCTCCCGGATGTTGTCGTCAGCGACCGTGATCTTGCTGACATGTTTTTCCAACATAGCCCTCGGCGCCGTACAGGATGATAGGGATCAAGACGGATCTATAGACCTGAAATGAAATGAAATGATAGTTGATGAAGTTTGACCCGGTAGTATTTTTTATTTTCCGCCTCCATCTTTGATCAAACTCCTAGTACTCGTTAATGTCATTTATTTACACTGCAGCTATTGTTAAGGCCGAAAAGTGAAATAATCTTTATAAAGACTATGGGGTATATGTGGAGGGGGTGACGCCATGTGTAAAGTGCATGTACTTTGTATAGTGGCCACTAGAGGTCACGGTGGCCATTGTTGTTCAGTTAACCTGACCGGTCGGACGAGTCAAGTGCAGTCTGGCTGTCTGTAGAGAGGTGCCCTCAACCCTTTGCTGTACAACTCACCACCACCTCGACCAGTGCCTGCCCTCAGCCCTTGCTGCAGGTATTGGTCAAGAAGCCCCAGAAGACGGACCCTCAACCCAGACGCATTGTGACGAGGCAGCTCCTTGACGTCTCCACGCGACCGCTCACCTACCCTGGACATTTTAGTATTATTTGTTTTATCATTTTTTATATTTGATTCGTTTCGTTTTGTTTCCATTCATTTAGTATTTTTTTTCATTATTATAATTTTTTTTCGTTAACCTATATACAGTCCACTTTGTTTTGTTTTCAATTACCTTCTATCAATTATATCATTTATTTGCTTTAGGTATTAACAGCTATTGCGTTTCGTTCTGATTGCTATGTATCCAGATTGACAATCATTGCAATCATTAACTACAGCAGATATGGATCTCGTTGTTACCATGTTTCCATATCATTATGACCAATGAGAAGGCAGACGGCGGGTTTGAGGACAGGTGAAAGTGTGCTAAGCGTAGTTTCATCTACGCTATTTTTTTCTAATACCCAAATTAGTGAACGCTATCATTAGTGTGTCTGTCTGTCTTCCAACTATTCCTTCTTTTAATAAGACTAAATGACTCATTTAATCCTGTACAACACCCATTGGAAGAAAGTAGTTAGGCACTTCTGCTAATGTCATGAGGTATAATTAGTTGTTGCCAATTATGTTTGAGTTCCCTGGCTACTCGAAGTATAGGGAAAGTTATGTAATCGGTACGATGCCAAGTTTTCAACGAAATTTCATGTTTTCTGACCTCCAGATTCCAAATATGAAAACAAAAATTCTATCTGTCTGTGAACACGATAACTCCCGTTAGAATGAACGTATCGACACGAAATTTTGTATGTGACTCCAGAACCCTTAAACGACGACATCTAATGATTTTCAGCCAAATCGAGACTCAACGCAAAAACTTTAATAACTGCCGATGTCATGAATATATGGACACAAAATTTAGTATGAGAATTTCGGAGCCCCAATGTAAGTCAAATGTTGAATATTAACTCAAATGGTCGACTGGTTTTGGAGGATGAGCGAAAATTTAATTGATTAATTCTTTCTGGGGAAGTACATCCTCGTGTTTTACTGACGACTTATTTTTTTGTCTCCGTTGAACATTTAAGTTGATTCTTGAAGATAGAGGATTTACAGGGGGGTATACAAATGAGTTATAGAAAATTCGATGTTACTAGAGAGCACACTCCTTTAGCCCTGTCAAAAGAGCTCATGGTCGCTGGTTCCTATCTGGAAGGTAACAAATCCTTGAGCACGCCGTCCTTCGGAGAGTTAATCGGCGGTCCCGAGCCTTTGCGATATCATATACTCGTTCGAAACCCGTAACCCTTCTGAGCTTAAGAACGTGGGTTTTAGACCCGAACGAGGCCCTTAGTTTATTTTATCTGGGAGGTAATATAAACTTAAGCATGCCGTCCTTCGGATGGGAAGTTAAGCGATGGTCCCGAGACTGTACGATGTCAGGTACTCGTTAAAGACCCCTGCCCAAGGTGAATAAAAATTTAGGGTAGGCAAAATTTAGGACTCCCACAGTAGAGTCGGGCTCATGTCCACCAGAGTGACGAAAGAGCTCTCTGGTATATGACCTCGTAGTAATAGCCCGGGCATGTGTCATAAAATCTTACCTAACCTCACCTCATATACTCGTTAAAGATCCTCCGATTCCAAAAATTAAAAAAAAAAAAAACGGCGAATCACCGTCATTATAGTTCTTCAGCAATAATTAATCAATTCCGAGTTTTCGCTCACCGTTACGTTAGGACTCAAAATCAATAATTGACTTACGTAAGGGGCTTCTGGATCCTCATATTAAGTTTTTTTGTTTATTATTCACTACATTAGGATCTTTGAGTTTAGCGTATGTGTTTGTGTACATGATAGGTCCCCATAAAACGAATTTTGTATTGTATCAACACGAATTTTTATATGTTTATCCAGAACCCGACAAGGACGACAACTGTTAATTTTCAGCCAAATCACCCAAAGGGAAGGGTGGAGATTGAAGGCGGATGGGCGGGTTTAACTCAATAACTCTAATAACTATCAATATGATGAATGTAAGTCAGCTATTGATTTTTTAGCCCAAATGGTCGATTGTTTTTTTAGGGAGAGCGAAAGCTTAATTGGTGCTGTGGAAGTACATTGCCGGTGATTAACCAATGAATTTTTTTTTTATTTTCTTTACACATTCCAATGATTGAGAATTCGCGAATTGGTCCCTCAACTCCTGCCATTTATTGACGTTATTTGTGTTCTTTTCATTTTTTAGGGTCCCAATTTGGGTTATGATCGGCCGAAGTATGCCAATTGAACGAGACATCGCGGGTGGTCATCCGGTTGTAAGTTTGAGGTTCGTCTACGATAATGGACGCTAACTTCTCTCTGGCCGGGTCACGATAGGTCCCGCTGTGGAAACATCATAGATGTGTTAATTGTCTGAACTGTAGGATCCAAGACTCTCACTTGATAACATACATATACTTAAGTGCACTATTGCTCTCACTGAAACTGTGTCATAGTGCTTATTGTGTATCTTATGTCACTAATGTATTCTTCACTTTCTTTTTTATCAAATTTCACTAGTATCCTCCTCCGCGTCGTACCACAGTTACCCTGGGGTAAGCAACTATATCAACTGTTAATTCTCCTCTTAAATTCAACATACGGCTGATAAAAGGTGAGGAACCCAATATTGGATCTCCTCCGTCTACTACAGGCTGATAGAAGACGAAGAACACAATATTGGATCTCCTCCGTCTACTACAGGCTGGTAGAAGACGAGGAACACAATATTGGATCTCCTCCGTCTACTACAGGCTGATAGAAGACGAGGAACACAATATTGGATCTCCTCCGTCTACTACAGGCTGATAGAAGACGAGGAACCCAATATTGGATCTCCTCCGTCTACTACAGGCTGGTAGAAGACGAGGAACACAATACTGGATCTCCTCCGTCTACTACAGGCTGGTAGAAGACGAGGAACACAATATTGGATCTCCTCCGTCTACTACAGGCTGATAGAAGACGAGGAACCCAATATTGGAGCTCCTCCGTCTACTACAGGCTGGTAGAAGACGAGGAACACAATATTGGATCTCCTCCGTCTACTACAGGGTTAACAAACTTTTTTATTGATACTTAACTTTGATTTATTTTATAGTTAGTTATTATGACTCATGCCCGGGCTTTAACTACGAGGTCATATCGCCTACTACCAGAGCACTCTTTCGTCACTCTGGTGGACATGAGCCCGACTCTACTGTGGGAGTCCTTAATTTTGCCTATCCTAAATTTTTATTCATCTAGGGCAGGGGTTTTTAACGAGTACCTGACATCGTACAGACTCGGGACCATCGCTTAACGTCCCATCCGAAGGACAGTGTACTTAAGTTTATTATACATCTCAGATAAAATAAACTAAGGGCCTCGGTCGGGTTTCGAACCCACGATCTTGAGCTAGGAAGACAATACTGAGCTCTTTTTTAGGTGGTACCTCTAAAACTCGACCATTCTTGCTTAAAATCCATAATTGACTTACATAGGGTCTTCTGAGTCCTCATACTAAGTTTTAGCGGTTCCTCTATTGATTGAAGAATTGGCTATCTGCTCCGCTTTGTAATTAAACATAAACCCAAACAACTGCCCATATAATAATAATAATAAAATTTCCGTTAAACCAATACATGGTAATAGGATACTTCAAAAGAAATTATACATTAAGCGATAGATAGCTTATAAATTAGATTTATAACTACTTGAGTCTAACACTCGTATGATTAGTAGTAATAACAAAACTATTAAAAAAAGTAATATGAAATTAGTAAAATATGAATAAATAAATTGAAAATATATGAGTATAAAAAAATATAAAACATAGATACATTTATAATAAGTAGACACATTTTTCAATTTAATAAAAATTAGGTTAACTATTTTTCAAAAAACTCTTCGGAAGTGTCTTTATCCCAACGTTGTTTCGGGACGTTCTTACGTCTCTTCATCAGGTCTATATGACTTACATATATTGCTAACTATAGCAATATATAAAAAAAAAAAAATAATAAATATATATTGTAACATGTAGAAATAAGGGGGGGTATTTTAATAAATAAAGAAATATAATAAAGCCATTAACGGGATGTCAGTACTGAGGACTTAAGAAGGGTGGGGGAAGAGAGAGAGAACAGTGGAAGGAGGGGGAAACGAGTGTGTCGGTGGTTGGCGATAGAGAGTGAAGGAGGAAGGTTGTGGTTGGAGACAGAGAGTGAAGGAGGAAGATTGTGGTTGGAGAGAGAGAGAGAGTGGAAGTGGACGGTTCGTTTTTTATGAGAGAGTTCGCTGGAGTAGTGAAGAGTTTGTTTTTGGAGTTAGAAGTCTGGAGGAAGTCAGGAAAAAAGGCAGATTGATGGAAAAATAAAGGAAGGATCGGAGAGCCGTATGATGAACTAAGAAGAGCAGTGGAGAAGGATTGGAGGACAGATGGTGACCAAGTGAGTGAAAAAAAAAATTAATTATAAAAAAATAAAACAAAATAATGTTATATGATCATGTCTCCAATTTATATAAAGATTTAAAAAACAAAACAAAAAAAAATAAAAACTCTATTTATCAATTTTTTTTATTAAAAGAATTCATTTCCCATAACTAGTTTTTTCAACAAGATAAATAAGAAATAAAGAGGAACTAGTAATTGTTTCATTGGCGCCCAACGTGGGGCAATTTAAAAATAAATTCATAGAAGAACTAGTAATTGTTTCATTGGCGCCCAACGTTTTGGCAATAAAAATGATGGAATAGAGAAAAAAAAAATTTTTTTGAGTTGTCCAGTTTATAGTTTAGAAATTGCTGTAATATATTTTATGTATTATATTTATTATAGAGGATAGATTTGTGAAGCAAGATGGCGGACGAGGACACAGGTGAGTCGACCCATAGCATGGCGGGAGAGCAAGGTCCGGAGTTTGTTTACGATGGGGAGGCGGGAGAATTAGCTGCAGGAATGGACGGAATCGGGAGTGGCCTCGGCGGATTAGGACTCCGGGACGTAGATAGCGATGTTCGGGAATCTGGATTTGTAGAAGGAACGGGAGAAAATTCTATGACAGTCACGAGTCCGCTTATAGGAAGGTCGAATTCGGGGGATGAGGATGAAAACAAAAAGAAAGACGATAATCCGTTTAATCCGAGCCAATTTGATCAAATGATGGATCGTATGCAAAATCAATTTGAACAGTTAAATCAACAGTTAAGTTGTAAGATAGAAACTAATAAAAAAGAAATAATCGAGTCGGTTGAGCAAAGGTTTGGGTTTTTTGAAATACAAATAAGTAAAAATATAGAGCAACTAAGGGGGGAACAACAAAATAATTTAATAACAGTAAAAAAAAATTTAGAACAAAGTATAAGTGTAAATAAAACCAAGATTGAAGAACTAGATATAATAGTTAAAACCGTTCACCAGGGGATACTAGAGACAAATGCTAACGTTAATGCATCCGTGGAACTAGTGAGAATGGAAACGCTCCAGAATATAAACGATGAAAAAAAAAATACCGAAAAAATAGTGGAAAAGATCACAGAAAAAGTTGAAATGGTAGAAGTAGAAATAAAACAAATAGAAAGGGATACAAAAAACAATAGTCAAAAAATTGAAGAAATAAAAAAACATTTGGGTCATGGGCACAATCCAGGGTGCATTGAAAAAAGCATAGGCATGTCCCCATTTATGAAAATAAACCCGACATATAAAATCCCGAAATTTACGAATTTAACCAAAGAAAACCCGGTGGAGTTTTTTGCGGATCTAGAGAAATGTTTTGCCAGTTTTAATATGGAAAGTTGGGAGGAAAGAAAATTAGCTATCCCGGAATGCCTAGAGGGGACAGTGAAAGTATGGTGGAAGACCGAAATTGATCGATTCACGGATTTTAAGGTCTTTAAAAATAAATTTTTAAATCGTTACTGGAATGAAAAAAAACAATCGGAGGTGAGGGAATGGTTATCACACGGAAAATATAGGGAAGGGGGGACTTTAAATATGGAAAACTATGCCCGTGAAGTATTCCAAGAATGCCAGCATTTAGACCCGGAGATTCCAGAGAAAAGCATAATAGAAAAAATGTCCGAACATTTCCCGGGAATAATCCAATGCACATTAAAATTACAGAAGTTGAGCACTAGGTTCGAATTGTTCGACATTCTGGCAACCCTTGATACCATAAATATAAATAATAATAATCCGCGGGACACTAACCCATACAGAAACCCTAATAGTAATTATCGATCCCAGGATCATTATAGAAGTAAGTGGGGTAGCCCGAACACTCCAAATATAAATAGCCATAAGTACCGGACACCATTTAAGGCGCAAAAAGATACACCGAAATATCAAGGCTTTAATAGTTACGATAAAAATAGATCAGATAGACAAAATTCATATAGATCACCAGTGAATAAATATCAACCAACAGGTAGCAGGGCTAATCCTCAAAATATTAACGCGGTTAGAATTGAACGAAATACACCAAATTCGGAGCCAGATAAATTAGAAGGGGGGAGTAACGGTACAAAAAACTAAAAGAGCCCCACACATCAATAAAAGAAAACTATTCGATGTGTTTACAAGGGGCAAATAATAAAAATAAATGTGACGAACCATGGTGTTATATAAAAAAAATATGTAATGTCAAGAGAATAACGGATAATCGCTGGGAAAACCCAACAGAATATTTATATGCCGAAGGGGAGGAAAGCCGAGTGGAAGAGATAGATACGCCAAAAATCGGTATATTTATCGGTGATATAAAAATAGATGCTCTATGGGACACAGGCTCACAAATCACATGCATTTCGGAAGAAGTGATGAATAGAAATAAAGATCGAATCAAAGTCATTAGTAAACTAAGCTTACCGACTGCTCAAATTACAGGCGCCTTCGGAAAAAAATCGAAATTTATTAAATACCAAGTTTTATTGGAGGTAGAAATTTTAAAAGTCAAAATAAAGATTAATTTTTGGGTAATCCCCGAATTAATCTATGATGTTATCTTTGGGATGGATACCCTAAAAAAACTAAATACAATAATAAATATAAAGGAAAATTACATTAGCATTTACTATCGTGGGGTCACAACAGAATCGCCAATATTTAAAGATGAACAAATAATAGTAAAACCGGATAGTGTAGAACCAATTCAGGATAAACAGGATTTGAAGCTGTATGTGAATAATAATGCTATAAATACTAATGGTAGACAAATAAATCAAGAATGGGAATGTGGTAGTTTGGAACCCGAGCTAAAAAAATCGTTAGGTGGCATGATTGACAAATACCAAAGTATATTTTCAAATAAACCGGGTTTAATAACGTCATATGTTCATCAGTTAGAGCTGGTACCGGGAACAAATACCTTTAGGGCAAGATCATACCCTATACCGTTCCATTTGGAAAGGGAGGTAGAATCTGAATTAAGCAATATGTTGGAAAACGGTATTATTCAGAAGGGATTTTCAAATTTTATATCCCCACTGGTCGTGGTCAAGAAGAAAACTGGTAGAATCCGATTATGTCTAGATGCGCGGGAGTTAAATAAGCATATAATCCCGCAATACGAAAACCCACCTAGCCTCGAGACAGTGTTTAGTAGGTGCAAAAATCTTAAAGTTATGTCCACCTTGGATCTAACAAGTTCATTCTACCAGATCCCGTTAAGTAGAGAATCGCAGAAATATACTGCTTTCCTATACAAGCAAAGTTGCTATTATTTCCGAGTTACACCGTTCGGTCTTCGAACAAGTTGTTCTGCATTAATAAGAGCATTGGATCCGCTATTTGAAAAAACAAAGGAATTTTGTATAATTTTTGTTGACGATTTACTCATTTTTTCAAAGTCGCCCGAGGAACACATCCAACATTTAAAAATAATTTTTGAAATTTTAAAACAAAACAATATTACCACTAATTTGGCTAAGGCAAAATTTTTTTGTTCACAATTGACCTATTTAGGACATATAATTTCAGAGGAGGGAGTCAAAATGTGCCCTGAAAAAATAGATAGTATAAAGAATTACCGTAGCCCGAAAAATATTAAGGAGTTAAAGGGTTTCTTGGGACTCATTGGTTTCTATCGGAGATTTATTAAAGATATGGCCGAAGTGACATTACCGTTAACGAAAATGTTAAGTAAAAAAGTTAAATGGAAGTGGGACGATAAGGCGAAAGGTGCGTTTGAAGCCGCAAAAAATTTATTCATTACAGAAATAATTTTAAAAATCCCAAAGCCGGAATTTACCTACATTGTACAAACAGATGGCAGTGGCGTTGCACTGGGGGCCCATTTATATCAAATAGATAATGAAAAAAATATGTACCCAATAAGTTTTGCTGCGCGTGTACTATCAAAGTGTGAAAGAAATTACTTCACTACTGAAATTGAGCTACTCGCAATTGTGTTTGCCCTGCAAAAATTTCGAAATTATTTGGTAGGTTGCCATTTTATCATTAAAACCGACCATCACGCCTTAACTCACATAAAAGAATGTCGGCTAAATACATCTCGTATATCACGCTGGATTTTATTAATACAGGAATTTGATTTCGACATCGTGTATTGTCCAGGAAAGTTAAACGTTGTGGCGGATGCGCTTAGTAGATTTGCAATACCAGAGAATGAAGGCTGTAAAAATCTGATGGAGATTGCAGCACAGGTCTTAAGTATTTCAAATCGGGAAATGGCGGGCTTAATAAAAAATATAGTGGAGATCCAACGCGAAGATAAGGAGTTAAAGGAATATCGAGATAGGGCACAAGTAGGCAATAAGAATTATAAATTAGAAAATGACATAGTATTTAAATATCATAATGCAAGTTGGAAAATATGCATAAATAGAGAGTTGGCGGAGAAGTTAATAGAGTTTACGCATAATAATTACGCTCACATTGGGGTGAGAAAAACATATGATATACTTAATGCAGATTTCTATATTCCAGGATTGTTGTCATTAGTAAAAAATTATGTGGTGTCATGTCTTTTATGCAAAAAAACCAAATATTTAAATTATCGCCTATCCGAGGGAACTTATTGTGTCGAAGCGGAGGAGCCGTTGGCATGTCTATCGGTAGATTTTCTTGGCCCTTTACCGGAAACAAAAAACAATAACAGATATATTTTAACCTGCCTGGATATTTTTACGAAATATGTCAAAATATACCCGATACCAAAAGCAAATGCGAAGTATGCCATAAATTCTATCGTAAATCAATATATCCCGACCGTAGGTAAGCCGAAAAGAATTCTATCGGATAACGGAACCCAATTCAGTTCATTTAAATGGATGAGTACGTTCAAAAAACTTAATATTACATTAAGCAAAACCTCTATTCGACATCCACAAGCGAATCCAGTTGAGAGAACACATGGCACGATACTAAAGTTTTATAGGGTACTAATAAAAAATAAACATGATTGTTGGGATAATCTAACTCATAAAATCGAAACATGCATAAATGAAGTAGTTAGTGAGACGACACGGTTCTCTCCACATGAACTTATGTTTAAAACCAAACCAACTCGTATTTGGATAAAATGGATGGGGTTGACCGGAAAGGAGATCAATGTAGATTCCGAGGGGTATGATTTTCATTTGTTTTTGGCTAAGAAGAATACGAAAAAAAAACATGAAAAGCAAATAGAAAAGCTGAACAACAAAATAAAAACCAAAATGAAATTAACGGTAGGGTCTCGTGTTTTAATAAAATCGCTACGGGTATCTGATAAAAAAAATAAAATCTTTGCTAAATTTATGTCGGTATACGAAGGGCCGTATGAGATTATCAGAGGTTATGACAATGGATCGTATTTGGTAGGCAACATAAAGGATAACAAAGTAAAAGGGACCTACAACATAAGTGATATGAGGACGGTAGATTAGACCACTTAGTAATTAGATAATCAGGGGTACTGGGTGGCCAGTACAGAATGATGTGTAGTATATGACTTTAATGCATGTGGTAAATAAAAATAATTATATATTTAAAAAAAAATATAAAATAAATAAATAATAGATAGTTACCTGTTAAAGGGAGGTGGTGTGTTGTGTCCGAGAGGATTAGAGACCGGTCGTACATAATTAAAGAAGCCCCACTGACCCATATTACCATATGTTTCCTGGGAAGATAGCGGAAATGGTGTTGAGTGTTTTTGTTGGAGACATAATAACATAATTATCATTATGTGACTTGTCGGTCTTTGCTATGGCAATTTTGTTTTGATCAAGTATGACCTCTTATATCTTCAAATCATGAGAGACCTTGCTCCATGTGTGTGTGGATCGGCTTGTCTGGGTCATATAAGCCTCGCTTAATTATATGTGTTTTCTTTCTTAGTTTATGAAACTGAATTTGTTTTTTTGGTTATACATGTTCTTAAATTTTATGGTTATATGTGATATTGTTAAACAAAAAAAAAAAAAAAAAAAAAAATGTTTAGTGCCTTCTCCACTCTGAACAAAATTTGGATATTTTAATGTTTTTTTATGATAAAAAAAAACAAAATTATTTATTGAAATTATATTATATTTTGAAAAAAAAAAAAAAAAAAAAAAAAATATTGTTTGCTAGTTAATGTATTATTGCTTTAAAAAAAAAAAAAAAATTGTTTGTTAGTTACCTTTATATAAAAAAAAAAAAAAAAAAAAAAATATGGTTTATATGAAATTGTACATGTTATAATTATAATATTGGTTAGAGGATTGATTGCATAAGTATTTAAAAATGTTAGAAAGAAAATATTGTATTATTGAAGAGAGAGAGAGATTTAAAAAAAAAAAAAAAAAAAAAAAAAAAAAAATGTTTGCTAAGTACCTGTACCATTGTTTAAAAAAAAAAAAAAAAAAAAAAAAAAAAAAAAAAAAAAAATGTTTGCTAAGTACCTGTACTATTGTTTACCTGTACTGTACCTGTATTATATAAAAAAAAAAAAAAAAGAAAAGAAACTGTTTTCTAGTTACCTGATTATTATAAAAAAAAAAAAAGAATGTTTACATGAAATTTTATATGTTATATTGTTTAAAATATTGGTTAGATGGTTTATTGAATGTAGTATTTTTAAAAAAATATGGTGTTTGTGATGGGGTATTTATAAAAAAAAAAAAAAAAAAATATTTATTTTCTTCGTTTCATTTTTTTTTTTCATTAAGGGAAAGGATATGTAACATGTAGAAATAAGGGGGGGTATTTTAATAAATAAAGAAATATAATAAAGCCATTAACGGGATGTCAGTACTGAGGACTTAAGAAGGGTGGGGGAAGAGAGAGAGAACAGTGGAAGGAGGGGGAAACGAGTGTGTCGGTGGTTGGCGATAGAGAGTGAAGGAGGAAGGTTGTGGTTGGAGACAGAGAGTGAAGGAGGAAGATTGTGGTTGGAGAGAGAGAGAGAGTGGAAGTGGACGGTTCGTTTTTTATGAGAGAGTTCGCTGGAGTAGTGAAGAGTTTGTTTTTGGAGTTAGAAGTCTGGAGGAAGTCAGGAAAAAAGGCAGATTGATGGAAAAATAAAGGAAGGATCGGAGAGCCGTATGATGAACTAAGAAGAGCAGTGGAGAAGGATTGGAGGACAGATGGTGACCAAGTGAGTGAAAAAAAAAATTAATTATAAAAAAATAAAACAAAATAATGTTATATGATCATGTCTCCAATTTATGTAAAGATTTAAAAAACAAACAAAAAAAATAAAAACTCTATTTATCAATTTTTTTATTAAAAGAATTCATTTCCCATAACTAGTTTTTTTCAACAAGATAAATAAGAAATAAAGAGGAACTAGTAATTGTTTCAATATATTATTCAATTATAAATGAATAAATAAAAAAATATAAAAATGAATAAATAAAAAATTATAAATGAATATGAATAGCAATAAATGGCAATATAATGTATCTACACAAAATTTATTATGAGAATTGTGTATGTGAGATTGACACTGAGAATTCACTAGTCCGTATTTCAGTCAACAATCTTACTCAGCTACTAAACTTACTTTTGGTACCACAATCCGAAAGCTCGTTGAATTTCCTTATGTGTGACTGTGAACTCGATAACTCCCTATCCTATATGTTTATCGAATTTTCGAACCCTCTTAGATCGAAACCTATCGATTTACAGCTATCGGTCAAAAGGAAAGGGTGGATTAGGGGGGTGGTTTATCAGAAAAACTGCCGATTTAATGAATGTATCGACACTTTGATATTAGGAATCGGAAGTTTGTATCAACTATTGATTTTGCACTCAAACGGTCAATTGCTTTTGGAGAGAGAGCTGAAAACTTGTGTATTTATTCGAGTTGGGGAAGTACTTTACTGGTTTGTTTACCATTACTAGTTTTACGTTCGTTTTCTCTCCACCAGTTGTACCATTTGTTAATTGATTTCTTGGCCTCTATGAACTATAGTTAGTTAAATGATACTCACTAATAGTTCATAACAGATTGTTGTTAGGTGCTTAAGTTCCAAGTACCTCTTTGAAAATTCTCATACATTTCGACCTTCGTTTGTCAAACAACGGCTGGAGAAAGGTTGGCTGTCTAATCTCTTTAATAGACTTAAAATCCCACATCAATGAACTGTTAAACTAAATCCATTGGTCCGGTCCCTTCACTTTCACTCGAGTTTCTATAGTCCACCAGCTACATGACAACAATTCCTTAATTGAATAATGCTGTTGTCATCTAATCCTTATAGATTGACAATAAACCTTACCTTGATAAGTGATTTATTATATTTCCTAAGAATATAATATATTGTGATTGTCTACGCACAACATTCGTTAACATGGTACTTTCTGAGTGGACTGTATTCGATGGGTGCTAATTAATGAAGAAGCTAACTTAACATAAAATGATTACAATTATGGTTCTTTTAATGTTTCTTAAACACTAATTACGTACACACCGATTTGTGGCTCTCTTGAAACTGGATTTAGCTGCATTTACAAGGTACATAATGAAGGAGGAAACACGGATATGGAATTAATATACAGTGCCTGGCCAGGCTTATATTAAATAGAACAGGGCTTGACTGCTCGTTTGTCTATAAGCAAACATAAACTGAGAAAACGTAATTAACACATTATGAACGGTTTCCCACGATGGAAACTACATAAGATAAGCGAAGTGCCACATGTACTTTCACATACGCTGAGTAACCAATAACTGCTCGTACTTCTGTCACGAGAGCTATTTGAGCACTGGTTCGAGACTCACACAAAAGTTGCGCAAAAAGCTGGTTTTCTACTAAATTTTGATTTCTACAGTAATTTTCAAAAAGGGCACTATAAAAATATCGACATACAATTTTGAAAAAAGTGCACGTTATTAAAAAAAATTTCAATTAATAATTATTTCATTTGGATTTCTTCTAAATATAATAATGAGATGCCATATTGTTTTTCTAAATTTGAAAAAATGTTCAATCTAATCCAAAGGTATAAATTATCTTACAGGGAAATGAATAGCATAGAATAAGAGAACAAATATTGGGTTTTTTACCTAAACCTACATTATAAATAAAATCAAAATATCAATATCAAATAAAAAATCAAATAATTTACAATAAAAATCTTATAAACTAATTTCTACATCAACTTTAGTCTCTTTTCTTTTTAAATATTGTGGCCATTCTTTAATTCAATGTTATTTTGGACATATAAATAAATAAAAGTGCCTTTGCGCATCTACTTCACTGTTATTTTTACTCACTGGTTCACTTCACCTTAACCCTAAAAACAACTCTCTCTCAACTGTCCACCTCCACATCTCTCCTTAGACTGTCTCTTGACTATTTGAAACAGCTGTCGTCGTCATTTGTCCGTCATTCATTCGTTGTTCAAATTTCTGTTTAAAACAACATTTAGTCCATCTTTGTATATTTATTCACTGATTAAGTTACTTCACTCCTAACAGCTGTTTTTATACAAATAATAATAATTGATTTTTTAATATATTTATAATTGCAATGTGTGTAATTTTTTTTTACATCACAATATATATAGTAGAGTCAGGCTCATGTTCACCGAAAGAGCAACCTGGTAGTAGGCGATATGACCTTGTTAAAGTCCGGGCATGAGTCACAATAACTAACTACAAGGTGAATGGTAGTCAGTCTGAAAATTTTGAAGGAGTGATTATATTACCCAAGACGAACAAAAAACGTTTTCGCTCTCCATCCAACGTCAATCGACTCCTCATTTCGCCTTAAAGCATTAAGGTTTCAAGTTACAGGAATTCAACCGTTCCCATTGTTCAGTTTTCTGCAAAAGGTGCCGACATACGTGAACTCAGAATGTATCGATTCCTGGTCTAATGCATTTTTCAGAATTAAAAAAATCTGACTTGCCAAGAAATTCTATGAATACGAGATTATTCTGACCATCGTCAGCTTTCGCCTTAAGGCATTTTACCGAAATTTAGGAAATTGTTTAAACCATAATAATTTTCATTGGCGGAAGTCCTTACGGCTATTTCCTTTTTATAAAAGAAAAGTTTAATTGAGGACAACAATCGAAAAGATGAACCTTTAAACTTTGATTGCTTTTCTCTTTTACTTTCGAGAGTTCGAGTTCCTATTTCATGTTTTAACTATCGCATGATCCTACAATGTTTTTTTTTTTGTTATTTCTGTTTTTTTTTTTTTTTGTGACAATAAAATTTTATTTCCGACTAATCTTAGAAAATATAAATTGATCGTCTGTTAAAATAAAACTAGAACTTGGAGTCAATCTTTCTCCTGGTATAGGATGTTATTTCTTAAGAGAATTATTGATTATAGGTGATACAACGTAAAATGTATTAAGAATCGGTCATGCTAGAAAAGGCGTTGTTTCAAATGCGTCAAGCCCTCATTTCAAGTTAATTGTGATTATTTCACATAACTGTGATCATTTCACGGTATTTCTCCAGCTATCCGTAAAAACAAATTTCTGTCTGTCTATGTTTGTATTTGTGAACACGATAGCTTGTATTATATAATATATTATGTATCCAGAACTCCATAAGGACGACACTTATGGATTTTCAGCCAAATCGGCCAAAGGGGAGGGGAGCATTAGGGGGAGGCTTAAATCAAAAGTTTTAATAACTTTTAATGAATTTATCGACATGTAGTTGACTCCAGTCTAATATAAACAAGAATCTTCATGGCAACCAGCGAAAAACGAAGTTTAACTAGAAAGAACTCACATAGAGGAACAAAACAGATAAATATTAAATTTACCAAACAATAAGTCAATAATAAACTGAATTAATTACATCGGCAGTTAAGGGTATTTATGTTGAGCCCCCCTTCTCGAAAATAAATCAGTGCTATCCTTATAGGCTTTTGAATTTACATATAAAATTTCATTTCGATACATCGGTATTATTGCGATTTTTCAGTTCACTTTTCACTTCCTCTGACAAATTTGGCTGAAAATCAACAATGTCGTTTCTAAATGGTTCTGGATACACATATAAAATTTCAGGTCGATACGTTCACTCTTCTCAGGGTGTAACAAGTCGAGAGGGCGATACTTATGGATCTTATAGTAAATTTAATTCTGAACAAAAAAGTTCCTATAAACATAGGTCCGCAAATGCTTTGTTTGAAAGTTATAATCAAAAAACTGCAGGGCAAAGAAAGAAATACCTGCAATTGGTATAAGGGTTTAGGATCTGAATAGGGTTCAAGGTTCAATACCATTCATGTAGCCTCATCTGTCCATAAGATGTTGTTACCAAAGTGATGATTGGATGCTAAACGACGAATATACCAGTTACAGAATTGCATCCTTGCTTCACCATCACCCTGTACTAAATACTGTACTGAATTAAAATGATAGGGGTACATACGTTCGCTCCTTAGGGTTCTGTACACTTCCATATGCGAAACCTGCATTTGAAGCCCGGTTCGACGTGGGCTTGTCGTCGGATTAACTTCAAAAGCTCTGATGATATTTTCAATTCGATTTACATTGACTCGTGAATTAATTATTCTGGTGGGCAGCTCTGTAACACGGCCAGTTTCTCTTATTCGTTGATAAGTAGCCTGGAAAACCCTTCGATGGGGGATCCGTCGAAGAGGGAAACGTCTTCGGTACTCAACAGCTGCATCACTTCCCGTTACAAAAACCGTACACAAATAGAATATCTGCATATTCCGCATTCTTGAACATTCGCGGCATTTTATGCAAAACTGATTCACAATAAATGAGATTAGTTGCATTGAAATAGGACCCAACATTCATAAACATGAATGGTATTGAACTTTTAATCCTATTCAGATCCTAAACCCTTATACCAATTGCAGGTATTTCTTTCTTTGCCCTGCAGTTTTTTGATTATAACTTTTAAGCAAAGCATTTGCGGACCTATGTATATAGGAACTTTTTTGTTCAGAATTAAGTTTACAATAAGATCCCTAAGTATCGCCCTCTCGACTTGTTACACCCTGTATAGGGAGTTATCATGTTCACAAACACAAGCACACACACACAGGCAGACAGACTTTTTTTTTTTATTTTTGGCATCAAGGGTTCGGAAAACTTGAAATTTTTTTGAAAACTCAAATCGAGTACATAACTTCCCCTACACTTCGTTGAGGGAAGTAAAACTCAACATCGAATTAATGTAAAATTAGGATCCTATTAAAAAAAACAAAAAAACTCCAATTTATATGTTGAGCCTCCCCCCCCCCTATCAATATTCCCCTGAAAACTGTATTCGCCTACATTCATTACGAATGTATCATACCGTTACGATTGTTGTACAGTTACATGTGTAGGTCATAGAAAAGTATAAATACTCTATATCCTTATCCCTTGCACATAACTTAAGAGAAAGAGGTTTTAAAGACGGAGAAATTTCGGCTAATTGGTTTGCCAATAACCAGTTTTAGTTCGTTGTTGACCGAAAATCCAGTCTGACCTCTGACCCACGTCTTCAGGTTAACCCCAATTAAAAAGCTATCATCATGCAAATTTCAACAACTTACCCTCTTTGTAGCTTGCTAGTTACTGAATGATTAGTTGAAAATATTTTCTTAATTGTCTTCTGATCTTAAGATCGCATATAATACAAAATTATTATGGTTTGCATGTCTTTCGTAAACGCTTATCTATTCAGCGATTTTGAAATCATAAATGCGTATGTAGTCCTGTATGTTACCCCTTGCTTCCTCACTGAGCTCAAGATCTTGGGCTCGGAGTCGGGCTCATGTCAGCCAGTAGAACGAAAGAGCGCTCTGGTAGTAGGCGATTTGACCTTGTAAAGCCCGGACATGATTATCATAACTATGTTATTCCCGAATAGGCAGGTTCAATATTAATACTTAACATTTTCTGCAGAGATATGGTGAAACAATAAAAAATAATAAACATTCGTTTTTAAAAATATTGTTTGGGTTACACACTGACACAACATACAATTCAGTAAAATCAACCTTCTCACAACACAACAACGAAAACAAACACCATTTCGATATAAATACAGGCATGCAAAACTTACATTTTTGTGACAAGGTACTGGAACAATTACTGGAAATAAACAGAGCACTACAAAAAGGAAATCGTATGAACGATCAGACCAATCTCAGATATTCACCCCTTTAATCGCCAATAATATAATCCTCCAGTCTCTGTGTACTTACTTTCTCAAAAAACTGTGTATTTGTATTCATATATTTATTAAATAAATATAATATTATATAATAAAAAAGGCTATTATTATTATTATTTATTATTGAGATTGATTTATTTCATATATGCATGTATATTTGTAATTTAATTCAGTACTATTTCAATTTTTTTCTTTTTATTATTATGATTTCAATTTGAGACGAAATTTTACTTTTAAGGAGGGACAGGGAAAAACCCAGTGGGGGCTGGAAAAGGGAAAATTCGGATTGTAAACTTGTTGAACGTCCATTTAGTATTTGTTAAGTCGTGGCTGAAGATGGTAGCAACACCGAAAATACTCCCATATTTTATATATATTTTGTGAAATGACAATATTTTAAAAAAAACATACGTTTTTTAAAATTTTTTAGATCCAATATTATTGGTTGAATTCTATTCATTCATACTGAAATCATATGAATCCTAAAACCTAGTCCCAAACTTTTGTTACAAAAAGAAAGAGGGACGACAGCTAAAAACCACTTTTATGATATATGTTTGCCTTGAAACGAATAAAACTTGAAAATAAATAAATAAAACAAACTTCTTTATGACATATAGTCTATTTAATACACCATCGGCAGGTTTAGTTAGTAACTAAGTTTTTGTTGAGTGCGAACATTCTTATAGGTACAGACAGGTAAGGAAAGGGTTGGAATTTCAACTGGGAAATCTCCATGTTTTTACAGCCAGCATCTTGCAATTTTATTATTATTATTTATTATTATTATTATTATTATGCAATTTTATTATGTTTGACTTATAAATCAAGTTAATGCCTTAATATGAAATATAAATATTTACGTTTTACGTTGTTTGTCCCCACGACTTCCGATTCCATGCTCTCTCATTACCTGTTACCCTCTGGCTTCTGGATTGACTAACAAGGTTACACACCATGTCTTGTTATAAACGCTTTAGGTCTCTTCAAATGGCCATCTAAAATTAAATGATGTGTTTGTTGTTGCAGGATCGACGACGGCGGAGGACCTGGTGCCGACCCTCCTAAAGATGTACGACACTTTGGTGGGTCGGGAACCTGCTGCAGTGTCCCGCCCTCCGGAACCTCCGCCTCCAGTGCCCTCCGTGCCCAGGCCTCTCTCACAGGCCTCCATCGCCTCTTCCACGTCTTCCTCCTCCTCATCTGGTAAGTTCAACTATTAAGTAACTTCTTCTATTCCGAATCGGGCCTTCACCCCAAGTCGTGTCCAATTTTTTTTTTTTTTAGTAATTCTCGCAACATGAAAACATTAATATTTAGTCGGGAAAAGGAAAAATAAATATATACTTATAGTCCATAAAAAAAATGTATTTCTCAATATAAACGATATGTCAACTATTCTTCATATTTTATTTAATATTAAATTAATCTTGGATTAGAGCACAAAACCACAGTAAAAATTTCAAAAATCCAGTTGATGTATCTGAAGGAATACAATTTTGACTCTTCCATCGGTCCTTTTAGTGAAACAGTCCAGGTTCTCCTGATAAAGAGAAACCCCATGGGGTTTATAATTTATAAAACTTGGAACTTGCATTGTCTCGTACGCTCCTTTTCAAAATTTATATATACTCTCATAAACCTTGGAACTTGCATTGTCTCGTACGCTCCTTTTCAGAATGTATATAATATATATATATATATATATATATATATATATATATATATATATATATATATATATATATATATATATATATATATGAGAGTATATTATACTCTCAAGCTCTTGACAATTTCTTCTCTTTCCAATCTACGAATCGTCATATTCAGTAATAATAAGAGATCCGCCATATGAACGTTGTATTTCTCTAGTGAAACTATGATTTGCTCACGCCTTCCACTTGCTCAGCAACTTTTAAGTCCAAACCTGGATAAATTGTATTATTACAATTCCCCATTGGCCCTTTGCCTTTTATAGTGAAGCCATAAAATACATGAGGGAGCTATTATTCGTTGCTTCATTAATACCTTCATATTGAACTATCATTTTATTGAAAGTGTATTTAGGAAACTTGAAGTAATTCAAACTGCATTATTCGACTTTCTCCACTTTATAATGAATGTTCCATACTTCGGAATTTCCGGGAATAAAGTTTTACTATGAGAATGTCTATTGTTCTCTTCTTTTTATACATTTTTCATTGTCTTCCAAAAATATGAATGATCGTAGATGATAGAAATTCGCATGAAGAGTTTTCATTGTGGATGAGAGATTGATTTTTTTTTTTTTTTTTTTTTCAAAGAGCCAAAGAAAAAAAGAGTTTTTGTCACTATTGATGAGATTTAGAGAAATCGACCTGTTGAGGACACAATGGAGGGAGTAAGAATGGAAAATGTTCATCGATTTTTTTGGATGGCGTAGGTTTATCGATTACCAATCACGTTTCGATTTACTATAAGGGACTTGTATTGAGTGTGAGGAGCGAACTAGCGCAGATCGGCTTCCGATCATTCATAAATCAGGTCTCTCTACTCTTCACATTCTAATACGGTTCGGCCAAGGGAGAAACCTGACTGGTTAGTTGTGTCAGCTTCCGATCCTTCCTGATTCAGGTCTCTACTCTTCACATTCTAAAACGATTCGGTCAGGAATCAAGCCTTCTGAAAGATGGATAAACTTTGAACCGTATTTCTTTCCTGACACCTTAGAAATACGGTGAGTCTGTTATTCAACAAAAAAAAAATAAAAGATATTTATATGATGTGATAAAGTAATTATTGTTAAATAAAAATAAACAAATACAAATTACCATATTTCGTGTAGAAATTATATTTCTGGTCTTTTATTAAGTTTTGATTTCCAAAGTGATTTCCGAAAAGGGTTGTAAAAAAAATCCAATTAACAAACTTCTCATTTGGATTTCTAAACAGACGCCATTTTGTTTTTGTTTTTTCAATTTTGCAAAAATGTTAAATCTAATCCAAAGGTTTTTAAGTTATCTTACTGGGACAACAGAGAAAATGAATAGCATAGAATACGAGAACAAATATTGGGTTTATTCTACATTATAATATTAAAAACTAAGATTGTAACATAAAAAACAACATTAAATTGATTTTTAAAAAGAAATCTTATAAACTAATAAATATTGGGCATTCTTCTTTATCTTGGGGCATATAAAACATATAAACAAATAAATATTGGGCATTCTTCTTTATCTTGGGACATATAAAACATATAAACAAATAAATATTGGGCATTCTTCTTTATCTTGGGACATATAAAACATATAAACAAATAAATATTGGGCATTCTTCTTTATCTTGGGACATATAAAACATATAAACAAATAAATATTGGGCATTCTTCTTTATCTTGGGACATATAAAACATATAAACAAATAAATATTGGGCATTCTTCTTTATCTTGGGACATAAAAAACATATAAACAAATAAATATTGGGCATTCTTCTTTATCTTGCGACATATAAAACATATAAACAAATAAATATTGGGCATTCTTCTTTATCTTGGGACATATAAACAAATAAATATTGGGCATTCTTCTTTATCTTGGGACATATAAACAAATAAATATTGGGCATTCTTCTTTATCTTGGGACATATAAAACATATAAACAAATAAATATTAGGCATTCTTCTTTATCTTGGGACATATAAAACATATAAACAAATAAATATTGGGCATTCTTCTTTATCTTGGGACATATAAAACATATAAACAAATAAAAGTACCTTCCTTGCGCATCGATTTCACTTCTATACCGTTCACCACACCTTAAGCCTAAATACTTCTATTTCAAGTGGCTTACTATAATGCCAGATGGACCTACTGGTTCATACGTATTTAATCTAATTCGAACCTCTGCTTTTAGTTTCCAAGGCCCTCAGATAGCGAGCACTAAGGGAAAGGTATTTTTTTTTTAATTGCCTTATGTACAATGCGTATTAACCATGTCTCTATGATGGGTGTTGTATTTAGTTAGTTATTTACACAACATCCATGGCTTTTTTTTATATACTTTACTATTAAATGCTTGCACCACGTATGTCGACGGCCATTAAAAACAGTTTGTAAATTGTGCACTCAAACGTGAAATTGATACTTTTAATATCTAACATGCACTTCATTTTTTTATACTTGGATAGAATTACCTTTCGCTCTCCCTCCGAAGCCGATCGACCGTTTGGGCTTTTTTTTTTTTATTGCTCTGTAATGTGTCGGGTGCACCTTGCGTTTGTGCAACATCACCCGTCTCTGTTTGTCGAGGGAGCTCGGGATCTGGTTAGTGCCTAAGTAAGACTATGGCGACCACCGTGTTCTGCAGTCTCGATGCCTCCACATGAACAGTTTGGATTGTTCTTCCTACTAAAGAAAAAGAGTTTGGAGTTAAAGTCTCTGTGACCTGATAATATCTGGGACATCCAGTAGTAGCTGTACCCATGTCGAGTCGAGGCGTACCCGGCCATCCGAACTTTGTGGCCAATGTCCTTGCAACGCTCTGGTCTGATCTGTCCGCTCACCTCCGGGCGTTAAGGGCTCATCGATATCTGTTCCTAAAGGCATATTGCATCTACAGCAATATAAGACAACAGTACCATCCAAGACCAAGTCTATGGGTGGAGCTCCAGCCAGTACCATCCAAGACCAAGTCTATGGGTGCAGCTCCAGCCAGTACCATCCAAGACCAAGTCTATGGGTGGAGCTCCAGCCAGTACCTCTAGTGCAGCCGTAGAGACGGATCGATAACGACCGTTTGGGCTAAAACTCAATATTTAATTTTCATAATGGCTTTTGAATGCTCATACTAAATTTTGTGTCAAAACTTGGATAAAACCGAAGTTATTATGATTTTTGAATTGATCCACCTCCTCTTATTTGGAACCTAGAGGTCGCAAAACATGAAATTGTTACATAAACTCGTTATATGAGTGGTACATTAAGGATTCCATAGCGCGATAAAGAACGCAGTGTTCTATTCGGTACAATGGAGTTATGAGAAGAAATGTATATTTTTTTTGCATTGTTTTGCAATGAGCAAATTGCAGTGTTTCTGTGGGACGGGGCTGCACGTCGCGCTAACCTCATATACGAACCCTGTCATTTTGCGATTCTATTGTTCTCTCTCAACTTTGTCTAACATTCCTCTCTGTCACATTCTAATCATTCCTTTTTCTCTCTCTTCAGGAGATTTATCTCTTCATAACTCTAACACTAACGGCTCTTTCAGAAAATGTCTTAAGTACAAGAGGAAACACACGAAGTCAGGGTTTCTTTTTCCTTAATTTTAGTCTTTCAAGTGCATTCTGCTTAGCTTGTACTAACCCTATTCATTTTACTTCCTCAGCTATACGATGTATAGGCGAAGTTATGTAATTGGTCAAGAATTCGATGCCGAGTTTTCAACGGAATTTCATGTTTTCCTACCTCTAGGTTCCAAATTATCTCACTGTCAGTGAACACGATAACTCCCGACTTAATGAACGTATCGACACGAAATTTGATATGTGTATCGAGAACCCTCTAAAGACGACATTTATTGATTTTCAGCCAAATCTAATAAAGGGAAGGAGGAGATTAGGGGGAGGCTTAACACAAAAACTCTAATACTACCGATAGAATGATTGTATTAACATAAAATTTTTTCTGTGAATTCAAAACCTCCATAAGGACGACACTTATTAATATTCCGCGGAATCGGCAAAACGAAAGGAGGGATGAGAGGGTGGGCTCAACACAAAAACCTTTATAACTGCCGATGTTAATATATCGACCTAAAATTTACTATGAGGATTTAGGAGCCCCTGTGTAAGTCAACTGTTAATTATTAGCGCAAACGGTTGACTGGTTTTGGAGGATGAACGAAAAGTTCTATAAAAATGTAAATAAATGAATTAAAACTAACGTTTATGTTTCAGTGACCAGTAGCTGCTCTGGTGGACGGAGACTGGCCTGCAAGGCCTACCTAGCTTCCATAGAGTCACTGGAAGACAGTGAGGACGAGGCACCCGCGAGGTGTCTTATCACACAGACCAGATCTCAGGGTGAGTTCAATCTTCTTATCTAGACTTTTTAGTAAATTTATTTAATTCATTTTACGTTATTATAATTATAGGTTAGGTTAGGTTTTATAACTCATGCCCGGGCTTTAACTACGAGGTCATATCGCCTACTACCAGAGCGCTCTTGAACATGAACGTGAACATGAGCCCGACTCTACTGTGGAAGTCTTAAATTTTGCCTACCCTAAATTTTTATTCACCTAGGGTAGGGGTTTTTAACGAGTACCTGACATCGTACAGGCTCGGGACCATCGCTTAACATCCCATCCGAAGGACGGCGTGCTTAAGTTTATTTTACCTCCCAGATAAAATAAACTAAGGGCCTCAGTCGGGTTACGAACTTAAGATCTTGAGCTCAGAAGACAAGCACGCATACCACTGAGCTACCGGCGCCCTCTATTATAATTATATACATATATGTCTGTTATAGGACACTTATACCAAACACGCTCACAGATCATCCTCTCTTTAATAAATTTATGTTTTATTTTTTGAGGTGCTGTAACTTTAGTTGTATTGTACCAACCTCAAATTTAAGAACTTATAACGATTGTAAATTTAATAAGGAATATTTTACGTAGGAACCAATTTTTCGATAGGACTAACCGTTTTCCGGTAAATTTAGGAAACGTCTAAAAATATGTGTTTCAAAAAAAACATTTCAGTACAGTTTTCGACATCGATAACCAGACCAACTGCCAAAAACCATATTTCATATACAATCAGTAACAAAAATTTTCGGACAATTTATAATTTTGTTTTTCTTTTGCAGTTACACATAGTTATATGGCAAAATATTTAATTCAAGCAAAGTTTTAAATTTCGAGATCATCAATCATTTCAAAACGCCGTAAAACAATTAATTAAACATTTACAGCTAATAGGAAATTTTGCATTAATAATTGAAGACAAGAAATTCACGTAACAAAATTTTCTGGACACCTGTTGTTTGTTTTGTAAACAAATGCGATTCTGATCATGATCTTTAATCCCTTCTCAACCAACCGCTAATACCGAACAAATAAAATGTGTTTATATCCTTCTATTACTGCATTCAGTAGTTATTTGTATTTCCTGCTGTCAAGATGGGTCGAACATCTTTTGAAGTTCAACAGATAATAATTTTTAATTATGAAAAAGGATTAAGTGTCCGCAAAATCGGTGGTATGGTAGGCCGAAGTAAAAGCACCGTAGCCGATGTAATTCGAAGGTATAAGCACGAGGATCGGATAGATTTGAAATCTTCCTATGGCCTTCCAAGAGTATTAAACGACCGAGAAAGGTGTAGCGTTGTCCGGAAAATTAAAAACAAGCCCTCGAGGAGTGCACCTCAGATCGTCGCCGAGGTATACAGAGAAACGGGAAAGAAAGTTCACCCACAAAATGTTCGAAGAATTCTAAAAGAAGCAGGATATAATGGGAGAGTACCAAAAACCGTTTGTGAGTGAAAAAAATATAAAAAAAAGATTGAGCTTCGCAAAAGAGTTCCAGAATCATTCAGAAATTTTTTGGAGTAATGTCATTCATCTGCGAGGTAAAATAAACTTAAGCACTCCGTCCTTCGGATGGGATGTTAAGCGATGGTCATGAGCCTGTACGATGTCAGGTCAAAGCGTTTGAGCTCTCACATAAACACACACATGCAATTGATCTCTGATGTTTACACGATTACAAAATTTTTAGTACATATTATTATGTATACATATATTATATGTATAGGGAAGTAAACAAAAGTAAAGTAATAGTATATGTATACATATATTATACGGAAGTAAACGGACATGATCTGGAAACATTTATTTGTCGAAATATCGGAGAAAAAACGTTTAAATTAGAAAAATTAGGTACTTAGTTTCTTTAGAGGGAAGGTGGAGGGGATAGAGTAGGGGGAAGGGACGGTTTCTGCCGAGGGTCAGCGCTGCTGTCGCTCTCTTCCAACGTCATATCACAAAAATCTAGTTTTCTGACATTACATGACCTGAGATTTCTTTTTATGTTGTGAAGAGTTACAAGATACAAGAATATTTTATTATTGCGGTTTGTTCTATTGCAAGCAAATACTTTTGAATGTAAGTTTAATATATTTAGTCCCGACAGTCGCGACAAAATTTGGAGAAGGCGTAATGAGGAGCTGAATCCAAAAAATTTAAAACCAATAGTAAAACATGGGGGTGGCTCAGTGATGGTGTGGGGGTGTATGGCGTCTAGTGGAATTGGTGAACTGGTTTTCATTGAAACCACCATGACTGGAAAAGTTTATGCCGAATTACTAAGGAGCAATTTGAAAAAGAGTGCTGAAAAACTTGGGATTTTACGGACTTTTCATTTTTACCAAGACAACGATCCGAAACACACCTGTGAATTGGTACGTACTTGGCTTTTGTATAACTGCCCTAAAGTTATGAAACCCCCCCCAATCGCCCGATCTCAACCCAATTGAACACGTATGGGGTGAGCTCGACAGGAAAATTCGATTAACACCCATTGCTTCAAAAAACGAATTGAAACAAAAGTTATTAGAAGAGTGGGGTAAAATATCTCCAAATTTCACCAAAAAATTAGTTTCATCATCAATGCCGAATCGAATGAAAGATGTTATTACACAAAAAGGGTACCCAACCAAATATTAATTAACATTATGGTTTTTGAATTTGTGAAATCGTAAAAAAAACATTGAATTTATTTATAGTTGTTTACATTTTTGTCCGAAAATTTTTGTTACCTACATTACTTGTTATAAAATTTATTAAATTAAAATATTTATTTGTTCTAATCAAAGCTGTTTTTCCTTTATCCTAACCCACTTTTGAATTCTTATTCTTGATTGAAAAATGGCTTTAATTATTTTTTTAAATTATTTTTTATTACTTTTGCATTTAATTATTATAATTTTTTATTGAAAAATCAAACCGTCCGAACATTTTTGTTACTGGCTGTAGAATATGTATTTTAGTTTTCTCGACAACTTTCACTTTAAATTTTTGATTAGGTCATAAACATAAGCGGTATCTTGTAAAATGTACTTACGCCCGGTGATTTCGGCAAAATTCTAATCAGATCTATGTTGTCACTCCTAAATTCCAAATTCACAGCTACAATCGTTTTTGTGGTATAGAGCTCAGATCTTTACAATCACAGACACTCACACGCTTAGATCACCGTGAAAGTGGTCAAAACGTATTCAGAGAATCTTGAAACGTGATAACCTTTTACCTTTTGCATCGTGTAAGGCAATTCTTAATTCATATATAATATGTTTACATAACTTCCCCTATACCTCGTATAGGTGGCGAAGTAAATGAGGTTGTCTTCCAACTACTTTATTTTATAACCAGAACTGGTTTTGGTCCGCACCTAAAAACGTTTGCCCAACCTGGGCTAGACCCTACAAAACATTGTACTATTTACTTTTAAAAATGAACCTGAAATATTTGTTATTGTTTAGTCAACAACGTTCGTAATGTAAACACACGGCTAATCCCTCTCTGAGTCTGATACTCAGTCCCATGCTATAGTTGCCCGTGAGTGGACCTATATTAAGTTTTATTGCCGTATTTTATTACGGCCCTCCTCCTTTTTTGGTTTTCTTCAACTTCTATTTGGACTTGCTATCTGCCAGATCTAATATGAGAATCGATTCTTATATCATAGTAGGTTTCACAATGGTTATCTGTCGTTTACTGTTCATTTTATTCATTACATTTACATATTAATTTTTGTAATATGATTTTTGTTAGTGTGATTTTAGTAGTGAAAATTAATAACCCTGAGTAAGCTATTTCGTTTTTATAAGCAAATGGAATTATTAAAAGTAATTTGGCTGTACAAAAAAGGACACGAAATGAATATTGAATTTAACAAATATAGGTAAATATTCTGCCGTCAATATTTTTTAAGGATGGATAGATAGTTATGTAGCTCACTTTGCTTCTACAAAATTACTTTAATTGGTAATTTATTGTTGGGCATGCGATTATAGGACTATTAGATTTGGTTAAAAAAAAAAGTTACAAATGGATCACAATACTGTGGTAAATTTCAGAAACTATCTAGAAGTTTGTGTCCATCACATTGTGATAATAATATTTTAATGGTCGCACGCCCAACAGTAAATTAAATCATTTACTTTGGGGCTCAACTCAAAAACTACAATATTTGCCGTCGTAATGAATGTATCTACATGAAATTTTGTATTTTTGTGTCTTTAAGTGCAATACAAATAATAAAATCTGTGAGTGGTGAAACTGTTGTTTTACTTCTCTAGCGAAGTATAGAGAAAGTTATATAATTTGCCAGAAATTCGATGTCGAATCTTCACCAGAATTTTATATTTTCCGACCTGAAGGATTTAAGACGACAACTATGATTTTCAGCCAAATCGGCCAAATGGATATAGGGGCTTAACACAAAACTACAATATTTGACATCGTAATGAATGTATCTACATAAAATTTTGTATTTACATACAAAACCGCATAAAGAGGCACCTATAAATCGGCCGAAGGGAATTGGGGACCAGAGGAGGGGGATCGACTAAAAAACCTTAATAACTGCCGATGTAATAAATTTATGGACACAAAATTTAGTATGAGGATTTAGAAGTCCCTATATAAGTCAACTGCTGAATATTAGCTCAAACAGTTGGAGAAGGAGCGTGAATAGATTAATTCATTCTGGGGAACTACATTGCGGGTGATTCACCGACGATTTTTTTTTTCTTATATCCCATCTTATAACATTTTAATATAGCTTACGATCATAAAATTGTATATCAAAAAACCCTGAGAGCTATCAATAGGATCACGACCTGAGAATCTCTAATAGGTATATTTTCATTGACATATAATAATATGTATAAAATGTGATACCATATTATGTATGACATGAAATTATATACAACATACGATATTATATACTAAAATATTTTTATTTACATTTGATTTTGCTTCAGTTGACTATATTGGGCCATAACGATCTCATTAACAGTCTTTAAGTGCATCAAACAACCGTTGCACACGTTTTATGACCAGTCTAATAACATAATTTAGTTTTATATTCACTGCAACGACATAACCGTATAATAATTTTCGTAATTTGTCTCAATTTATTGAGTAATTCCTCTTAGGATGGGCATTAATTCCACTTTTATAGGGAGGTAAATTAATTTTTAATGTGTTGGCTATAAATTTATTTAATCTCGGTATCATTACTACAGGTCCCGGGTCCCTAGATTAGGTGAATGTTTATAGGAAGGGTATGATTAAAATTTTAAAATGTTATTTGATAAAATACGGTATATATATTTGGGGCTCATTGTATAGTGGTATGATTTAGAAGTAAAAATTTTTGCTGCCTGTTTTAGGACAAAAAACTGCAATACTTATCATCGCCCGAACTCACAATATGGAGATTATCTGTTTAACAAATAAATACAATAAATACAAATATAAAGAAAAAAAGTCCTCGGAGAATCACCGGCTGTGTTCTTTCTCCCCAAGAATTAATCAATTACTTTTTCGCTCCCCCTTAAAGTCAATCAACTGTGTGTGCTAATACTCAATATTTGCTTCCAAAACCAATTTCGCGGAAAATTAGAATGTGCCATTCTTATGAGGTTTTGAGTTTAAATGGGATTTTTGAGTTGAGCCCCCTCTGATCCCCCCTTTCCTTTGGTCGATTTGGCTGAAACTCAATTAGAGGATTCTAAAATCATCATTTTACTGGGAGTTATCAAGTTTACAGACGCACAGATATTGTTTTTCATTTTTGAAAACAGGAGGTTAGGAAAAATAAAATTCCGTTGAAAACTCAGCATCGAATTTTTGGTCGATTACATAACATCCCTTACACTTATATATACACATACACCCACACACAGCGAAGCCGTTACAGGGTGAGAGGTGAGAGAAAGCTTGCGATGGACGGTTGCCTCCTTGAATCACTTCAAGTCTATAAATAAATGTCAATAGTCGATCGGGACCTGACATCGTACATGCTCAGGGTCATCGCTTAACGTCCAGTCCGAAGGACGACGTGATCATGGTTTTTTCACCTCCCAGATAAAAACCTAAGGGCCGTATTATTTTTATGCGTAAAAATATGTATGTGTTTATTACTTACTTCTACTCATGTTTTCTTTTATTACTTTTCATTTATTACGTATAGAAAATAAAAATAAAATAAAATACTTTCAAAATACTAGTCATTAAATTATTTCTAAGCTTAAAAACAGACTTGCTCTTTCTCCTTTTCGTGTTTTCTTATTTTGTTTCTAACCTTTGAATCAAATCCGATCATAAAAGGTTCTCTGAAAGACATTACATGACTTTAATGACATTATTAGAAAGTAAAGGACATATTTAAGAAATAGTTCTTAAATAAAAGCATTCAAATACTTCAAACCAGTCAGAGGTGATTTTAAATTGTACAAAATAAGACAATTACATAAGTACGGTAAAAATATTTTACAATGTTCGCTTAAAGGAACATTATCGGGTGTCTAATAATATAAATAATAACTAATTTAGAATATAAATTAGTTAGGTTTTTTATCTGGGAAAACAAAAACCTTGATAACGCCGTCCTTCGGATAGGATGTTAAGCAATGGCCTATAGATGTCAGGTACTCGTCCAAGACCCCTATCCTAGCTGAATAAAAATTTAGGGCAGGCACAATTCAGGACTCCTATAGTAGGAGTTATGCTCATATCCACCAGAGCGTCATAAGAGCTCTCTGGTAGTAGGCGATATGACCTCGGGAGTTAAAAGCCCAAGACTAACTAATATAAATTACGTATAATAAGAGACAGTTCGTTTGCTTGTATATTATTAGTAATCTCGAAAATTACTTAACTGATTTGGATAATTCTTTCACCGTTGAGAAACTTATCTCTTCAACATAGTCTACTATCAAGAGAAAGAATGGAACCTAACTTAGAATTTCGGGAATAAATTTCGAATTTTATTTGTATAAAACCAAAAATATAATGTGGTTACAAAAGTGGTCGTGATCTGTTTTCTATTTATGCTGGAATGGGGGGAGGAACAAATCTGATCACCGGCATCAGAACCATTCAAAATTTGTAAAATGGTTCATAAAATTCAAATAACTTAAAAATTACTAACCGGACAGGTAATGTTACTAACCTGCCTGAAGTTCCTCCGGACGAACCCTGGTAACCTGCTTGTATATAATTGTCCTGAAACCGACACCTGAAGGCAAGCGCATATTTAGAAATTTCCATATTTCTCTTACATTATGGACTCTATGTCGGACTTAACATAAATAATAATGATAGCTATTATTCATTATTACTATATTTACTGATTATTAAGTTGAAAATTAGCGGAAATAGGTCAATGTTTCTCTAATCAAGTCCTTATTCGTAAACTTCAAATAATTTAGTGTAATTATTTTGCTTTACGATCACTTACAGATTGTAGTTAATTACAGAGAAGACTTTTTACAAACACCTACGCCAATGCCTCCTGTAGAAGGCTCTCGGCTATAGTTACAGAAATTAATTATATATATATATATATATATTTAAAAAATACTACATTAATTTTGCAATTGAAAACATGAAAAAAGTTGTAATCGCAATTAATATATCGATGGTGTCAAGCTGAAAATAGATAAGCAACATTTTGACAATGTTTCATTTTTATTTTTTTTAAGTGTTGGTTTCTTCTGAAAGTTGTTTATTCAAGGAGAAATAAAATAAAGATAGTTGAATTGAATGTTATAATTAGTTATTGTGACTCATGCCTGGGCTTTAAACCTATCGCCCACTACTAGAGCGCTGTTTCATCGCTCTGGTGGACATGAGCTGTGAGATAAATTTTGCATACCCTGATTTATTCATGTAGGATAGGGGTCTTTAATAAGTACTTGACATTATACAGTGTGACCATCACTTAACGTCCCATCCGAAGGACGGCATGCTCAAGGTTTTTCACCTTGTTTCGAACCCGCAATCTTGAGCTCAGTAGACAAGCATTCTATTAGCTATCGGTAGTGAAATAATATATGTTGATTATTCCATTTTAGCAAACTATTAATAGGATGGTGACGATTTTCTGTTGCTTAAAAAATAATTATTATGTAGTGCAGTTTAAGGTAAGTTATAACTTCATTTTAAAGCAATATTTTAGTAAGCAAAAAGCGAATAACCGTTAATATGTACTTGCATGTAATATGTTGGTTATTCCTTTTTAGGAAGACATACAATTATCCCCCAAGCTTACATTGTTATTTCCTTTTTTATTACGACAATATTGCTTTAAAATCACCTTAACCTTTACTGTAGTATAATAATAATAATTATTATTATTTTTAGAAATAGATCATATTCCTGTTCATCTCCATGGTTTGCTAAAAGGGAATAACCAGAATAGTACATTATTTCCATTCGAACAAATTTGTCATTAAATTCAACCATTCTTATTTTATTTCTCCTTGAATGAACAACTTTAAGCTTTCAGAAGAAACAAACACTTGGCCTTAGTTTACTCTGTGTAGAAGGACCTCAGTCATTCTTCAAACACACTTCACAATTTCTCTAAAATCATTATTATTTTTTGAAGAAATGTCTACATTTTGCAGTAATTTTTTTGAACTTTTAGTCACTTTACATAAACCTTTGATCTGGTCACTGGTTTAAACATTTACTATGGCAAATCTCCTTTATTTTTAACTATGATTGATAAACTACACTTTCTTGGCCTTATGGTCTCCCATATATATTTATTAAACTTTTCACCAATTCGGGTATTTTCAAAACTTAATTTTTCGATGCCTAAATACTTATATAAATCATAATATCTCGGGTGTTTGGGCAAAAGGGCCTAAGTCAGCTAATCTGAATTTTAGAAGGTTTGAAAAAATCCTGCAAACCAGGTAAAACACCTTTATGTTTTTTTAAATTTCAATAAAAGTATTAAATTTAAACAAAGTAAAATATTCCAACTATCAGTTATATGGTAAAACTATTTAAATGCACTATAAGCCCTTTTGCCAAAACACCAAAGATATACAATACATATTTTCGTCTTATGAAAAACATGTGTTTCCTGGCTAATATATATTCACCATGTGACCATTGGCAAAATATATTTATTAATTACAATGCAATTTAATTAATTTTGACGCCCCTTTTGAAAAAAATATATCAACCCCCTTTCATATATCAAAAAATTTACTGTTTTATTAAAAATTTGATAAATCCAACTAGCTATTTAAAGAAATTATCTTCTCTGTATTACCTATTTCAAATTTTTGCCACCTACCTGAACAACTTAAAAAATTGCTAGTTAATTTGGGCGTTTACTAATCTATACTTTATCTGGTCCCATTTAATCCGAATTAGAGGTAATACCTCTAGTTCTATTCTAATAGATGCAACATATTGTATATTTTTTCACAGCTATATTTATAATATTATTATTAACATGAGAGAAACATTGTTCACAATAAAGCTTTGCATATAAATTATGTATACTAAAAATGGAAGTTCTTCCCGAAACGTCTATAACTGCTAGGTTGCACCAAAAAATAAATGGGAGAATTATGAAACTGTGACAAAATGTATTAATTCGGCATCTCCTTATACAATTCGAAAGTAATTAATAAAATATGTATTTTTTTAGGTTGGGAGGACAGCGGAGTATGTTCACCATGCAGCTACATGAGTTCCCCCTCTCCACCACACGTGAAGCCTCGTTACTGCGATCCACAGCTCAGCTATATGGACCGAGTCGTCCTGGAGATTGTGGAGACAGAGGCAGTCTATGTGACCGACCTCCGCCAGGTCATAGTCGTGAGTATCTGTCCCTTGCCTCCTCCTGGAGCAGCAGTATTGTCTCAAATGTACAACTTTTTTAAAAAATGTATTGAGCATATTTACAATTGTTAAAAATAAAACAAGAAGTAAATTTGATGACATTGATGTAAAATAAAATAAAATACTTATGAGCCAAAAAAAAATTATTGGTAAAAATTATTAATTAAAATGTCTCTGTAAAATGGTGAAAAATATGTCAAAATCATAAATAAAATATGCACAAAATAATAAATAAATAAATTCAGCTCGAAGTCCCACGAAACACCGTCGCGATGAGGTCATTCTCATTCCTCCAATTTAATGGAGGTAGCGCCTTAATCTTCGGGGATGATTATCGGAATGAGATTGGGGTGAGAGAGATTGGGCAAAAGGATTTTCGTGGAAGGAAAATTTTGAAAGGAAGTATAGGAAAAGAGACTTGACGATATCGCTGACAAAAGGAATTTCAAGGGCATTGTGGAGGGTGAGATTAGATACATAGAAGGATGCATCGCAAATTGTTCGTAGGACTTCGGATTGGAAGGTCAGGATACGGTTGATGTTAGATGTCTTAAGAGATCTTAATTTTAAACACAAAACTTAGTTTGTATACAGACATAACAGTTCTAAAAGTTCAGCTGTATGGTGCAGATAGGTGCAAATCAATAACTTTTTTCTTCATTTTTTTTTTGTTCCCTTGGACTTCTGTCTTGTTAGTGTTGTACATTCGATCTCTAAGATTTATTTATATCTTTATATTATCTATAAATACTTTCTTACCTGTGTAGAGACAAATGTTATCTACCAGATCAGTTTGTTATGATCTTTTAGATCCTTCTTGTTTTTGCTCTATCGTACTTCTGTGTTATTTTATTGTGTACATACGAACTTTTATTTAATGTATAAATATTTCGTCTCTGTAGAGACAAATGTTATTTACCAGATCTGTCTTGTCTAAGTCTGTCTTGTTAGTGTTGTACATTCGATCTCTAAGATTTATTTATATCTTTATATTATCTATAAATACTTTCTTACCTGTGTAGAGACAAATGTTATCTACCAGATCAGTTTGTTATGATCTTTTAGATCCTTCTTGTTTTTGCTCTATCGTACTTCTGTGTTATTTTATTGTGTACATACGAACTTTTATTTAATGTATAAATATTTCGTCTCTGTAGAGACAAATGTTATCTACCAGATCTGTCTTGTCTAAGTACTAAGGATGTTTTTGTTTATAAAAACTTCGTGTAACAGATATTTTTTTTTTTTGCTTTTAGATCAGTCTTTTCATAGACTATTGGATTATTTTAGAAATTAGTTCGGGAATATTTTCTGACTCGGTAGATATTACAGCGCAGTATTAATAAGACTAATGATTCTTTAGCGATCATTAGCATAGAGAATCCGGTTGCGAGGAAAGTTGGGAGAAATTTGATTCTGGTACAAAAAAAAAAAAAGTGAGACAAATCGCTTAAGATTAGAGTATTAAGCTTTATTAAGTGAGTTTCGTCGGATCTTTTTGTCAAAATAAGTGCCTTAATTTGAATAAGTGGTTAATTTGGAAATGATTTCACTTTGAGTATATTATATTTATATTGGATCATTTGCCGCTATATCGTTTCAACTTTTAACGCTTGTTTTGTGTGAAAGTGCTGACGTTATGAAACAGTCGCATCCTAGTTTACCATATGTATATATATATATATAGGTATAGATTTATCAATTATAAATGAATAAATATATAAAAAAGTCTAAATAAATAAATAATTATAAATTAATAAATAAAACAATAACGTACATTCACCTGACCTTTAAGGTGTGGAGGAACTCTGCCCAAAAAAGAAAAATGAAAGCTTTGTATCAAATAATGTTTTTTGGATATGAAACATGATTTTTTTATTTTATTGTGGTTATTTTATTCTTTTTGAACAGTGAGAATAAACTTCCGTTCCCGTGTATAGGGTTTCCTCTAACATAAACATTTTTAGTTTAAATTAAATTTTTTTTATTGTATCTATTGACTTCAAGAAGTGTGGAAGGGCATTAAATAAATTATTTCCTTAATGAGTTATACTTTTTTCAAAAAGAGAAGAGCAATGTTTGGTTATTCGAAAGTCTTCTTTCTTCCTGGTATCGTAATCGTGATTAGTATTGTTGAGAGGGAAAATATTTTTATTATTCCTAATAACCATTAATGTTTCAAATATAAACAGCGATGGCAAAGGCAGGATTTTAAGTTGTTTGAATATTTCTCTGCAGCTTGTTCTTTGAGTAATATTATTTATAATTCTTAATGCTTTTTTTTTTGAAGTCTGAAAATATTAATACTCGAGCTACATGCGCCCCAATGTATTAAACCGTAACTGATTATGGAATGGAAATAGGCGGAAATATACTTGTATATATAACAGGATAACTTTCCTGTTATTAAAATATGTTGTTTTCTATTATTTGAGTTGCAGTCTGCTACAATTGAAAGAATATAACAGAACGCTAACTAGCCATCCACGACTACTGTAACAGTTGATGACTACTTTTGTTACCTGGCGTGCTCCAAGGCCGCTGCTGGCTCTGTCCTAGACATTGTTCACTCTCTGTCGCATCATAGTAGCCAGCTAATCTAGTTGTCACGGTCACATCGGAGACTGAATCAGGGTCCAGGCTACTAGGCCTCTTCGATGGGGCCTTCCTTGTTGATTCATAACTTGAATCCACTTTCAGGTGTCCCGATTTCCAAGCATTCTACGACCCATCCCATCAACACCGTAACTATATATTTTACTTTCCCAGTTATACGAAGTATAGGAGAAGTTATGTAATCAGCTAAAAATTTAAAATTGAAAAAAAAAATTCTTTGTGTTTGTGAACACAATAACTCCCGATAGATTGAAATTTTATATGTGAATCCAGAATCCTCTAACGACGACACCTATTGTTTTTCAGCCAAATCGACCAAAGGGAAGGGGGGATTAGCGGGAAGCTTAACATAAAAACTCTAATAATTTCCTATAGAATGAATGAATCGACACGAACTTGTATGTTTTTATTTTATTTTATTGTTTTTTAATTTATTTTTTTCTATTTATTATTTTTCTTTTTTAATAACTCTTCATTTTGAATATTTACAATCGGTATAACCATAAGTAAATGTGATGAATGATACAAAGAACAAAGAAAAAAAAAAAAATAATAGTTATGTAAAAAATAATAAAAAAAATAAATCATAAACATAAAATATAATAATAAAGATATAATAAAATCAATGTATAAGCCCTTCAACTCGAGACCCCTCGAAACACCCCCGGTTCTCTGTTATCCCCATCCCTCCAACTTAATGGTACTTGTATATGTGTGACCACAACCCCATTATGACAACACACATCGATTTTCAACCAAATCGGCCAAAGGGGAGGGGGGATTAGGTGAGTGGTTTAACTCAAAAAATTTAATGACTCCCATCGTAATGAATGTATTGACACAAAATTTTATATGTGAACTCAAAACCCCATAAGGACGACACTTATTAATTTTCAGCGGAATCGGCAGAAGGGAAGGGGGGATCAGAGAGGGGGCTCAACGCAAAAACCCCAATAACTGCCGATGTAATGAATTTATCGACATAAAATTTTATATTTAAAGTCAAGTGAAGGGTAGGCGGCTCAATTCAGAGCATCTATGTAAGTCACCTGGTGAATATTAGCGCAACCGGTCGACTGGTTGGAGAGGGAGCGAAAACTTTATTGTTTAATTTGTTCTTGCCGATGATTTACCGACGACATTTTTATATTTCTCTTCCCACTATCTATTCTGAATTTATTTACGTTAAACCGAAATCTGAAAGCGAATGATTTTTTTCTTATTTACAAAAATACCAATGCAACTCATCAAATGGAATAGAATAGAAGAAAAATCTATATTTTTTATACGAAAATTGATTATGTAAATTTGTGGAATAGTTGAAATATAAAGATAATATATAAAAAATTTTAATTGGGAGATAGTTGCATTAAAAAATGAGAATATTTCTTATACGGTATTCGGACTACGTAACTCTAAGAACGGTGGGAACGAGGGCTAGGCCTCATGTTTTGGAAAGTGACCTTTTGTCCATGATCTGTCGTCTTTTGTCACGAGTGAAAGTCAGTAAACCATACCAATGTACCCAAATGTGAACTGTACCGGTCATTCCTGCCTCTCTCAGTACCAGAATACATTTCTGCGATCTGTGTCGATGTAGTGGAAAGCTAATAAAATAGAAGAACTTGTTCAACTTTTATTTTGTCTAATTCCTAGAAATTTATTTTTTAAATAAAATTAATGAAAAAAAAAAACACTTTATGAAAAATTAAAAAAAAATTAAATTTCGCATTTTCATAGCACATTTGTTTTCAGTACTTTATTGTACCACCACTTGCCTGAAGAACTAAATGGTCTTATTCTAATAGAAAAATATCAAGTATTATTATATATTTTTGTGAGACATTCGAGTATGATTACTACTGAACAATTAGGAAGTTTGAGTGTATATAAGTTTTATAGTATAAAATAAATTAATATAGTATAAAATATAGTTTTAAATATTAAAATTGACCTTAAATATTATTTAATACACTTTATTTATTTATCGTTATTATTATTATTATTATTGTGAGTCATTCAAGTATACTGATTAATGAGGAAGTTTATTTAAGTTGAAAACATAGTTTTAAATATTAAAATTGACCTTAAATATTATTTAATACACTTTATTTATTTATCGTTATTATTATTATTATTATTATTGTGAGTCATTCAAGTATACTGATTAATGAGGAAGTTTATTTAAGTTGAAAACATAGTTTTAAATATTAAAATTGACCTTAAATATTATTTAATACACTTCATTTATTTATCATTATTATTATTATTATTATTATTATTATTATTGTGAGTCATTCAAGTATACTGATTAATGAGGAAGTTTATATAAGTTGAAAACATAATTTTAAATATTAAAATTGACCTTAAATAATTTATTTATCATTATTATTATTATTGTGAGTCATTCATGTATACTGAATAATGGGGAAGTGTATATAAGTTTAAAACATAGTTTTAAATATTAAAATTAACCTTTTGTATGTTTCAGGGTTACATAGAGAAGCTGGAAGATAGCCCCGAGTGTCCTGTATCCGATGACCAACTCAGAGATTTGTTTGGCAACCTCAGACAGATTTACACTTTCAACAGGTTTCTCTTTTTTTTGTATATATTTATCTTCATTTATTTATCAACAAACATGTGTATATGTATTCCATATAAGGGATCCATATTAATGGACTTTTTGTAGATATAAGACAGTGTCAATTTGTACTAGAAAAGCCTTAAGAAAGAGAGGCTGTGAAATTTTAAATAATAAACAGTGTCAATAGGTCATTATAAATTGAATTTAGTGGTAGAGATTTATCTGGGTAGGCGAAATTTAGGACTCTCACTGTTGAGTCTGGCTATGTCCACCAAAGCGTCAAAAGAGCTCTCCGGTAGGAGGCGATATGATCTCGTAATTAAAGTCCGGGCATGAGTCTCAATAACTAATTAACATATCACTTTTTGTATATATACATGGTGCCAGGTAAAACAACGATTTTATTATTGCTCTATTTTCAATAGATATAAACAAAAAAAATTTGATAAAATAAAACAAGTTAGGTTAGGTTTTATGACTCATGCCCGGGCTTTAACTGCGGTCATATCGCCTACTACCAGAACACTCTTTCGTCACTCTGGTGGACATGAGCCCGACTCTACTGTGGGAGTCCTAAATTTTGCCTACACTAAATTTTTATTCACCTAGGGTAGGGGTCTTTAACGAGTACCTGACATTGTACAGGCTCGGGACCATCGCTTAACGTCCCATCAGAAGGACGGCGTGCTTAAGTTTATTTTACCTCCCAGATAAAATAAACTAAGGGCCTCGGTCGGGTTTCGAACCCACAATTAAAATATAACATTTGGCACTAACAGCCACGAAATATTTTAAAATTTGCTGTCCAATTTCAATCACAATAAAATTTATATTATTATTATTTCAGCACATTCCTGAAAGAGCTAGAACAGTGTGGATTGGATCCCGTTAAAGTTGCGAGAGTTTTTGTAAAAAACAATTCTGGATTCTCCGTCTACACTGAGTACTGCACAAACTACCCCAGGTAAAATTGTTAATTTTGTTTTAAATATAGAGAGACATTTTGTTACCTGTGCATATAAATTCCATCCTACGTTATAGCTGAAAACATTGTGGAGCTAAAATTCTCCAGGGCTCGAGCAATGCTGTTTAGGATCGAAATTCGTTATTTTATTGTCCCTCTCAAAAAAAAAATTGGTTTCTTATGTCACAATAGAAGTGAAGATGTTATCTTGTCAGACTATCAGTTGTTTTGATGTCTAGTAAGTAATATTATTTGTAGCAGTCATTTTACTTTCACAGTTTTTTGAAATATAAAGGAAATTGATACTTAACATTTTTTGCAGAGATATTGAGATATTTTACTAAATATATATAATATGGGACTACTTTCAGTATTCGTACCATCTTCAGCCACGTCTTAAAAAATACTAAGGGAAACTATTTAATTGGCCACAAATTTTTGATAAAACATTCCAAAAGTGTCTGTGTGATAACTCCCGATAGAATGAATATATCGACACGAAATTTTATGTGTATCCAGAACCCCATAGGGATGACTTAACACAAAAGCCGTTGTAATGAATGTGCTGACAGAAAATTTTATGCGTAAATTCAAAACAAAGGACGGCAACTATTAATTTGTCGTGAAATTGGCCGAAGGGAAGGGGGCTCGACGAAAAAACCTTAATAAAACTGTCGATGTGATGAATATATCGACAAAAAATGTAGTATGAGGATTCAGAAGGCGTTATGGCCCAAACTGTCGATTGGTTGTGGAGAGAAAGCGACCACTTAAGTGATTATTTCGTGATGGTGATTCACCGACTTTTTTTTAGTTTTTCAAGGGAATACTGAAGATAAGTGGGATTTATAAACCCTAATAACCCCTGTGTAATGAATGTATCGACACGACATTTAGTATTTTTATTTTCATAAGTCCTTGTGTAAGCCGGTAGATTGATTTTGGAGGGAGAGTATAAACTTACATAATAATTTCATGCTGGTGACTCTCTATCTCTGCCAAAGCAATACAATCGAAATGAACCTTGTAAGATCAAATCTTCAGACGCTATGTGACTCTGTTGTTTTGCAGGACTGTGGGTGTTCTGACGGAACTGATGCGACAGGAGTGTGCTGTGCGTCAGTTCCGGGAGCGACAGGCCTCCCTCCAACATACTTTACCTCTGGGATCTTATCTCCTTAAACCTGTTCAGAGGATACTCAAGTACCACCTACTACTTCAGGTATTCACTCTTCATTACTAGCAACTAGAAGTAAGAAGAAAAAAAAATGCTCCGGAACGAGATTTTCGAATAATTGTACATTTGTAAAATGCATCATTTGCCCCCCAAGGAGCTGTAAAAATATCTTCCCTAGGTATTACTCGATCCCAACTAGTACTTGACATTTTAAAGTTAGTTTAACCCTGTATGAAAAAAAATCCGATTTTCGGGAGGCAGGGAGGGAGTCCTCAAAATTTGCTGAACGCATTTCAAGGGCTTTTAGAAACAGGAATAGTTTATTTTAAACATGTTTTTGTATTTTGTTTCATCCCACTAGTGTATTTCATTGTTCACCCACAGAACCCTTCAATGTGTGGCCTGATCACCCTATTATTATATTTTATTTTGTGAAGTTTTATAACATAATTTATTTATTCAGCTTATTTACAATCGGTAAAAAACATAAGTAAATCCGATGACAGTTATTGGTATAGGACAAAGTAAAATAGTGAATGGCTATAATAATTAAATAATTAAAAAGAAAGAATAAATATAAAAATAAATATAACTAACTAAGTAAATAAAAATAATGTTTTTGTAAAGTGATGGAGAATATGTTCAAAATAATGATATATACTCGTGTATATATATACACATAAGGATTAAGATATACACAATGATAATAATACAAAAAAAAAAGAGAGAAATACAATAATAAAATTACAAATACAAAATATAAATAAATTTAGCTCTGGTCGTTACCGGCACTCCCTAAGGAGTAGCTTACTTAATTGCTAACAGGTCTCTCGGCCAGGACCGCCTCAGCCTTCGGAGAGGGTTGTCGGGATGACAGGGATTGGGCAAAAGGATTTTCATGATGGGAAAGTTTAGAATGGAAGTTTAGAAAACGGGACTCGATGAGTTCCTTGACAAAAGGAATTTTAAGGTCATTGCGGAGGGTGAGGTTAGAAACGTAGAGGGTAGAGGGTTCATCGACAATTGTTCTTAGTACTTTGGATTGGAAGGACTAGATACGCTTGATTTGAACTTATCTAATTATAATTTCTAAGGGTTGGTGGAACCTTGTTATTTCAGAATATTGTGAAGAACTCTGGAGGTGACGTGGACGGATACGGGGATCTGGTAGACGCACTCTCTACAATGACTGCCATCGCACATCATATCAACGATATGAAGCGGAAACACGAGCATGCTGTCAGGGTTCAGGAGATACAGAGCCTGCTGTTGGGTTGGCAGGTAACTACTTCAAATATCTGTTTTAAGTCAGTTTGTACTTCGCGTTGAAGAAGAAATTAAATATTTTCGAGTCATCTCTGCTTCTCCATTGGTAATATCTCCTTCCAATACAGTCTTCCGTTGATGTGTAGGCGGAGTGTTTTTGACATTCTCTAGAATGTTAGATCTAGAGTATAAATAAGTCTTGTTAGGTTAGGTTTTATGACTCATGCCCGGGCTTTAACTATGAGGTCATATCGCCTACTACCAGAGCGCTCTTTCGTCACTCTGGTGGACATGAACCCGACTCTACTGTGGGAGTCCTAAATTTTGCCTACCCTAAATTTGAATTAATCTAGGATAGGAGTCTTTAACGAGTACCTGACATCGTACAGGCTCGGGACCATCGCTTAGCGTCCCATCCGAAGGACGGCGTGCTTAAGTTTATTTTACCTCCCAGATAAAATAAACTAAGGGCCTCGGTCGGATCTTGAACCCACGATCTTGAGCTCAGAAGACAAGCACGCATACCACTGAGCTACCGGCGCCCACAATAAGTCTTGTTGCTTTGTTTTAAAACTGCATTTTAAGATTGTTTATTTCATACTATTATTGTTTTCAACATAGTCTGTTATTTAAAATTTACGGCTTCACTATCGATGTTTCATCAAAAATGAAAGAAAAAGTATGGTGTATTCACACCACCATCGCTCTAGTTCGTTATATTTGTATTTTGGCATAAATTGTACGATCTGCTTAGGCTTTCTCACACCAACCAACATATTTTAGAGGGCGATCTGAGCTCAAGATCGCGGGTTCAAAACCCCGGTCGAGACCCTTAAGTTTTTTTATCTGGGAGGTGTAAAAACTTTGAGAACGCCGTTTTTTGGATGGGACGATCTTAGGTGAATAAACCTAGGTAGACAAAATTTAGAACTCCCAGAGCACATTCGAGCTCATGCCTACCAGAGCGACGAAAGAGCGCTCTGGTAGTACAAAGGGCGATATGACCTCATAATTATATAAACGTAGGGCATGTGTCACAATAACTAACTATATTATATATTGGTTTTTATTAAATGGGATCTCCTATTTTTAACTGTAACGAACCTGTAATAATTATTGTATAGATTAATTAGTAAGATTTGATATAGTTTTATTGTAAAACTTGGAGTATTACCCGGCGTTGTCCGGAGTGATGTTCTCTCAGGTTATATACGTTTCTTTGACAGTACATGACAAAGCCGATCAATCTTTAAGCAGTAACTCATTGTATATTTCGAGCCCCCTCCACAACTCCTCCTCGTTCAAAATGTTGAGACGTCCTATAGCTCATTTCTCAATCTGTCATAAAAAGATTCTACATGTCAAATTTCATGAAAATCCGATTATTTCATGACATGGGACTGCCTTTCTTTCAAACTTTTGAACCGCGACATAGCCTTTATTTCAATCAGTCGAATATGGATGCTACTTGTAAAAATTTCTTGAAAATTCAATCAACGGTTAAAGAGTAATAATATTTATGTTTTGGGGCCCCCTACTGCACCCCTCCTTTTTCATATTTTGTGACGCCACATAGCCTTTTTTTTCAATTAGACTTATAAGGATAAAATTTTATGAAAATCAGACTAGCCGTTTAAGCATGATATTGGAACAAACTACTCCGTTTCAAGTGTATACTTAACTTTTTTTTTTTTTTTTTTTTTTTTCAGAGATTTGAAACATTTAATAAAAATAAAGAAAAACTAATGTTTCCTAAAAATATTGTCTATTTCACAAAATATATAGAACCCATGGAAGTACTTACGGTATTGCTACGTCTTCAGCCACGATGATTTGTTTCGCCAAAAGGTTGCCGACCCCCGTTGTAAAGAGAAAGGGCACGTGGCCATTATAAGACATGTCTAAATTTGTTCTGAAATTTGATAATACAAATAGCCATAAAATGGTGAAATCCACTTAATCCAAAGGAACATTAGAAGACACGCTCGATCAATGAACTAAGCTTATGTTTAATTGTAAAAATCTAATCCTAACATCACTGCAGAATGCACCTGCATTCAACTGCTGCACAAATAACTATATTAATAAATATGTATACAAATAAACAAAAGCTATTTTTTTATATTATTTATTTCCCAAAATATACATAATATATGGGAAATAAATAATATAAAGAAAATAGTTTTTGTTTATTTGTATACATATTTATTAATATAGATATTTGTGCAGTTGAATGCAGGTGCATTCTGTAGTGATCGAGCGTGTCTCCTAATGTTCCTTTGGGTTAAGTCGATATCCCCATTTTCTGGCTATTTGTATGATCAAATTTCAGAACAAATATAGTCATGTTTCATAATGGCCACGTTTCGCCTTTCCTTATACAGCGGGGGTCGGCAACCTTTTTTATGGTTTTACGTTATTATGGGCCACAAGAGTTTCAAGAGCGAGACGCATTATAAAATAAGATGAGTAAAATAAGCACTCACATTTGAGTAAATTAGAAAAACATTGGTTACATCGTTTGTTTATATTATCGTACCCTGCCTTTATGGCATCACAATAGACAATTAGGTTTATGAGAGATTATGAGAGAAAACAAAAAAAAATGATTCATCGGCGATGTCTTTCTCTAGAGTGAATTAACTAAGTTTTTGCACTTTGATTGAAACCAATCTACTGATATGGCAAAACATCAAAAGTTGTCGTCCTTATGGAGCTCTGGATTTACATATAAAATGTCACGCCGGTAATATTCATTCTTTCGAGTTATCGTGACATACAAACAGACAGGCATTTTGTTTTTAATTTTTGGAATTAGAAGGAAATTCCATCGAAAATTCAACATAAAACTTCTCCTATACCTCCTGTAGCTAGGGGAGTAAAACAACAAATGTAATTATTATTATGGTCTTTATACATATTATTATTTTTTGTTAGGTTAATCTAATGATTATTAAATTTATCAGGGAGAGGATTTGACCACTTTTGGTGAACTGTGTGCTGAGGGTACATTCCGAATGGCAGGAGCTAAGGCACTGAGACATGCTTTCCTCTTTGACCAGGTCCTTCTCATCACCAAGAAGAAGGAAGAAGGCATTCTTCAATACAAAGCTCATATCATGGTAATTTCCTGATTATGTAGTTAGTACATTAGAAAAAATGTAATAGTTGTAACGAAAGATTTTAACTTCTAAGTTGAGAAACGCGGACATATTGTGGAAACTTGTAATAAATAAATAAACAAACTTATTTTTGAAATATTGTCTATTCCACTAAAGATATATATACATATATAACTACCGGTTTCGGCTTTATACCATCGTCAGGTCTAGTTATGAACTGAAACTTGTAATAAATAAATAAACAAACTTATTTTTGAAATATTGTCTATTCCACTAAAGATATATATACATATATAACTACCGGTTTCGGCTTTATACCATCGTCAGGTCTAGTTCATAACTAGACCTGACGATGGTATAAAGCCGAAACCGGTAGTTATATATGTATATATATCTTTAGTGGAATAGAAAGATTTTAGTTTGTATAATAATTATTGGGACTTATTATTAGGTATATATCTGTCGTCACAGGGAATAAATTGGTAAGTCTAAATTCGTAACTTTTCAAGGCAACACTTTTTACTTTTGCGTTGATCGTGTAAATTCAGTTTCTGGAATAAATAAATTATATTTGCATCATTATTAGTCACATACCTTCTAAATCTATAGAAGTGAATGACAATGAATATTGTTAATCCTTTCTTGGATTTTCCTTTAGTTACCTAATCATTCCTCATCATTTACCCAATTTATTGACCACACTTACCTAATTTTTATACACATTTACCTAATTATTAACCATACTTTTTGAAATACAGAATGGATGCCTCTCTAAAGTTGAGCAAGTTGATTTAACCGAAAACACCCTTTTCATTTGGAATAGTGGAATAAATGATTAAAGGCAGTTATCTCGTGAATGATTCCTCAAAAAAGTAGATAAGTTGATTTAACCGAGAACATACACAATTTTACGAGATACCATGAAACCCAGATCTTTATAATTCCGAAAGTATTTGAGTCCTGAGCTCCCAACTTCTTCACAGTGCGCAGATGGCTTGGGAGATGATCACAGTACACTTAACTCATTTTGGCCATTTTACGACTTAACAACTTATTCCCTGTGATCATAAATATTAGATAATAGCAGATATACTAGATAAAACAACTAAATAACGTCACGAAATAAATTTAATTTATTAACATTTGTAAAGAACTAACACAGAAGATATATTAAAAATATATAATTTGATAGTATATATAAGTACTCAATATTGTTATGTAGGCTCATAAAAACTACATCTCAAAGGCGTTTTGCCAGGGCGGTCTGTCATCATTAGTTCATACAAGTTAATAATGCATCAATCAGTAACTTTATCCTCTTGTATACTCTCCAATCAAATGTATTACTTCAATATTACAAAAAAAATAATACATCAATAATAATTAATAAATAATGCATCAATCAGTAACTTGATCCTCTTGTATACTCTCCAAGTCAAATTTATTACTTCAATATTAGTATATTCAATACATCAATACAAAAAAGAATGATACATCAATAAAATTAAGTTCATCTTATAGTAAGTACAGAGGGGTACGAAAAGTTATTCTAGTTGGACGTGGATCTCTTTTCTACTTTATATTGGATGAATTTCTAACTACGCCATTGCACACTATTTCCTCGCTTTCATTGTTATAGCTAATTGTGAAAGCTAATCACGATATAATATAGAAAATTTGTCGAATTCGTACATCAATGTCCTGGTTTGATCAATATTTTGTTCAAATGCTCTTGTTTCATTCCTTTTATATACGGTTAAATTGTCTATCATAGTTTTGCTGCCAAATTATACTCACATATACATTCTATTGTAAACAATTAAAATAATTATAAATGTACATTTTTCAGTGTTCAAATCTCATGCTGATAGAAAGCGTTCCGGGGGAGCCTTTGAGTTTTCATGTGATACCCTTCGACAACCCAAGGCACCAGTATACGTTGCAGGTGAGGCGAGGAGGGTGGCAACAACCCGAATATGCCATCTTAAAATAATATATTTGGGTTTTCAGAAACAAAAATAAATTTATATATCTAAACAAATAAAAGAAACGTATTTTTCAAAATATTGTCTATTCCACAAGACAATTTATACATAAACTACCAGTTTCGGCAGGTTTAGTTATAAGAAGAAAAAAAAGTTAGTCTTATTTATAATAAGTTACTCCAACAAGTTTCTAAAGCTAGAAGTTATATATTTAGTACGAAACATGTGGAAACTATTTCTCCATTATTATGACAGTGGAGATTTCCGTCAAGCTGGGAGTTTCTATTCCATCTCCGGTTGTTATGTGATATGAGGTGAGGTCATATTTTCCATCACTGAAAAGTATTCGTTTTTGAAAAACAATTACTTTCGGTTATAATGGGGTGTATCAAAAAAATTACAGTTCTTCAACAAATAATATTATTTCGTTGGTATAAAATAAGATTAATATTCAAAATATAACCCATTGTGATCCACCGATCCCAATCTATAAGGCTAAGTTTCTACAACCTTCTTTTTATTTTGTGTACGAAAGTACCGATTAACATCCGTTTATTCCTCAAAACTAGTCCTATTCAATGATAGAATTCGTTTTTACAGAACCCCATCCTTGCCCGCTCCCGAAATCATCTGGTGATGCCAAATATGGCTACTGAGTATCGTATTAACTTAAATTTTATAATAAATTGTGGACATATATGTCTGAGGATCCAATGAAAGTTTAAATTAAGGAAAAATATATTGAAAATCAGTTATATTTATTGTACCTATATCAATTGGATTATGATATTATTTTTGATCTATTTTAATGTCAGGCCCGAAGTCTGGACCAGAAAAGAGAATGGACATTGCAGCTGAAGAGGGTGATCCTTGAGAACTACAATGCCGTCATCCCTTCCCATGCCAGGCAGCTTGTCATGCAGTTGGGACAGACTCGCACCAATGGTAACCATTGTACAAAACTATCTACAAATAAACTTATTCAGTGTTTTCATAATACCGATTAACATATGTTAGATCTGACCCCGACTGGACCTTGACCATTCACATAATAAATATACCGTCATAGGGAATTTTATAGTCTACCATAAACCCTCATCTCACTCCTAGACAGAAACATAGAGGGACTTCAAACCACAACAAGTTTTGGGCATTAGCAATACTGATATCTTCAAGATTATTATAAGGATCTGATTTTCTTTTGGCAGAATCTCCAGGCAGAACTGAGAGCAAAAACCTGGATATTTTCGTTCTTCGGATAAATGAGGCTTGGAGTTCTAAGACGTTCAGTCGGTAGTTTACTAATACATTGGACCATGACAACATGGGTTAGTTTTATAACAGTCCAGTCGCGGTTCAATTCATGTGTGAATCAGTTTCTACTTTTTTCATAGAAAGTAGTGACTTATCAGTGGGGAAAGACGTATTTCTCGGTGCCAGAGGATTAACATTCCATTCATAATTCGGCGATTAGATTTAGTCTTAACCAGGTCGAAGACGTATACGATAGCAAGTGAATGATGTCCGTCTATCCTCCAAGATCCCTAGATCTTGGAAATTAATGAAGCTATTTTACTGAAAGTTAAAGTTTAACGTATCATTAGATGTACCATTAGGGAAACATATTTGATAATGTTTATTTTTCAGATGAAATCATGGCAGACAAAACGACCCCCAAGAGACAACATTCGGCCCCTGAGTACCTGGAAAGGAGGAAGCAGGAGCGGAGGAAGAGTGAGACAGGGTTCATCCGAGCCAGACTGAAAACAAGAAGTAGAAAGGCTGACCTCACAACCTGCATTAAGGTGAGACAGAGTAAAGATCAGGGGAGGAAGACACAATGTGGCGCTCTCGAACAGCTAAAACATTGGGTGCAGGAGTAAAAAAATGTATATAAACCACCTCGTCTCCAAACGTTCGCTTATAACTTGAATAATATATATTATTTGAATTGAATCATTAACAGAGCTTATTAACTTATTGTTTTTAGTTGGTTTATGCCACATGCTTTTAAGTTTCATAATTATGTTTTCCAGGCCCAACAAAGACTGAGAAGAAGCAGCCAGATCCGTGGGGAGGACAGCAGCCTTGCGTCCACTGAAAGCACCCTGGTAGGCTTTTAAAAATATTTACATATATACACATCAGTCTTTATCTTCGTCGTTAAATGGAGCAAGCAGGGTAATGTTATAGAATCCACTTTGTCTCCCTTTAAGGCCTTCTTCTTACGTTATGAGCCCGCGATAAGGCATACTCCTGGTCCCTTCCGTGAACAGGCGTTCGACAGGGCCTAGCAATCGGGACTGCTCTGGAAACTCAAAAGTATCCTTCCTCAAATCTATTACTTTCTTTTAAAATACTACTTTACGGACCGCTACTACTGTGTTCATCAAGTCTTCTTCCTTCCTAAGCCAACTGGTGTTCCTGAAGGAGGCATCCTAGGACCCATCCTATACACAGTGTACACTGCCAATAGCTAATGTCGCCATTCTTTCCACTGACAATGACACAAGTTCCTATTCCCTTCAGGAACACCTTTCATTATTAGAAGCAAGTGGAAGATCAAGGTTAATGAGAAAAAAATGCACACACATGACCTTCACTGCGTCCTATCACTTTTTATAAATCTTTCCTTCCCATCGCGAATTGGGTCCGCTTCTTTGGGCTATTTATTTACAAACGCCTGACATGGGATCCACACACTAGACACGAGATCCAGGCTGATGTTAGTATTATTTTATCATCAACTAATCCCAAATTGATGTTTTCTTCTTGGTGTTCGATTGTCAATTTCCACCAGTGTATGTTTAATTTACTTACTTTTATCATTTAAATGTTTCCAATTATTTTTCTTCTTCAATGGAGGTTCGTTATTGAATGTTTTCTCCTTCATTACTCGGAATTTTACCCACTCTCGAGGGGGAAGAAAAAAGTGAACGCGAGTTACCTATATATCGTTTTGATTTTGCAAAAGTTGAATGTCTGAAAAATTATTATTTTTGTGATTGCAGCCATTAACGAAGATCCTATCTTCAATTTCATAACATCTGTGTTGGGAGTTCCCAAATTTTGTTTATTAATTTTAGGGTTGAGCCTTAAATATATTTTCTTCGGGAGAAATTTCTTTTTTGAACAATTTTTTGTAGTATTTTACTGAAACTTTTAGAAAGAAAACTGAAATCCAAAATGATTAAAGCGAAATCCAAAAGTTTAAGGTGCACTTTTTGTTAACTGATTCTTAATGTTTTTAAAAAATTTGTTCTAAAGGTATATTATTTATCCCAAGTTATTGTTATTTATTTATTTTATTTTATTTTTTTCAGGATGAATGTGGAAATAGAGATGCTTCTTTCCCCAATGAGAGTCAGACTGAGCAAAGCTCGGAGGCAGGTTCTATGGATCTACACATAGAAGAAGAAGAAGAAGAACCTAGAGAAGAAAAGAAGAGGACGTTAGAGGAGATCGTGAGTCAACTGTTGATGCAGAACAAGGAGTTTCAGCGAGTACTGAAGAAACAGAGGCACATCACGAGTCGGCGGCACCGGGTAGAGACGAGCGACGAAGAGGACGAAGGGATACCACTGAGCAGGTCCTCGAGGAGCCTGAGTCAGAAAGAGGGTGACTATGATAACCTTCACTCCTGGGGCCTCAAGAGAACACACTCCTTCACTAGTCAGTACGAACAACAGAGTTCTCCAGAGCTGGGGTCCCTAGCCGGGAGTGAGGCATCCTTCGGGGGAGGGCCCACCTCACCGGCTGTATGGCTCAAGCAGCAGCGTCAGCACTTGGTCACCCCGGTCAGCACTAAGGCAGGCTCTCTGCCCCGAGGCTTCCAGCTGGGCGGTCCTGACTGGCATCGTGCCCGGATATCTCCAGACCGACCCTTCACCATAGCCTCGGACAAGGCACAGGAGCTCAACCTCGAAGAGATGCAGAGGTAAGAATAACTAGTAGGGTCCTCGCGAAAATCATGAAAAATAGTATATATTTCATAGTTGAAAGATTCGTAAAATCAGTCTCTCTTACCAACAACACTAACCTTTATACTAAATTCATTTCTAGATAGGAGAGATCGTATAGGAAATTGGTAGAAGAACTTGCCAAAATAAAAACGAATGTTGCCTACGTTTGAACCGGGCTTATAAGGACATACTCGATGTAGAATTTCCCGAGAATCCGACCAACCGTTCAAGAGCTAGAACACATTTTGTGTGTTGGTTCCATCCGAAATCTCCTCCCGTTCAAATTTTTCAGATGCTGCATGTGCCTCTAAGTTTCCTTAATTTACTTTCAGCCATTTTCCCTTAAAGCTCAAACAAACATACATACATGCAGAAATTAAACTGATGGTCTTCTCTCCTGTAAACGATTCCTTTACATATATAGATGATTATGTTTAGAATTCCCTTAGTCGAAGGTCATCTACAAAACCCTACTAACGAGAGTCTGGCTTCTGTCTGCCAATCTGTTCATACCATCCTTTCTTTATATCTTGGAAACTATTGAAGATGCATGTAGTTAAAAAAGTTAGAAGTAGACTCAGCAAATGTTTAAAAAAAATATTATTGAATGTAGGTATGATGGTGATATAAATATTGAGAAGTCCATTTATATTTTTTAATGTTTACAACTTCTAATTTGAGAAACGCAGACGTATTGTGGAAACTAATGAAGAAATAACTAAAACTCTGTTTTTTTTGTTTGAATAGGTATGTGGACAGTCAACACGAGAGCCTGACCCGGCACAGGTTCCCTCTTCCTGACGACACGACAGAGGAGGACTCAACCCCGGACACCTCAACACACCAGCTTTACATTCACCCAGAATACAAGATATACAGGCCGAGTCTGACCAAGGCAACACTGAAGCAGGTGCTCTCTTCGGTGAGCAACAAGCTGGCCAGTCTGCGCCTCAGCTCAGAGGCACTCGACGAGATAGACAAGGAGCACCGGGCGGGCAGGATCAGGCAAGCCTTCAGCCGGCGGTTCCGGCACAAGAAGGAGGAGGAGGGACCTCTGCCGATCTATAGACAGGGCAGTTCAGCTCTAGGAGCCAGGATAGCGCACGGCAACGAGACCTCGGACTATGCAGACCCGAGGACACTCTTCCCAACCATCACACCTTCCAAGAAAGCAGCGGCCCTCCTTGGCATTAGGCCATACTCTGTCCTCTCTCTTGTATCAAATCTAACCTCCTCCTCATCTTCGGGCTATGCGGGAAGCAACGGCTCCAATCAACCCAAAAGTGAAGAAACCATTGAGAGTGATGGATCCGCTGACAGCTTCTACGAACGATCATTTGAAGCTATCGAGTCCACAATGATCGGGGACGTTTGTCGGGACTCTGCCATATTTAGTGACCCTGAAGACTTCATGGATAGTTTGCCCAAAGTTCAAAGTAAGAAGGTTCCTCCTCCAGTGCCTGAGAAACCACCCAATCTGAAGGCCTACTGGAGAATGAGTGAAATAAACATTAGCGTGAGTCCCAGCAAAGACTTGGATTCCCCCGATAAACCGGAGGATGAATACGACTCTAGCTCGGTGGCTTCCACAGTTATCGAGAACACAACCGGAACCAAAGGCTGGGTCAAACATGTTATATGTAAAATACAAGGAGACCAATCAACGTTGTTTTGAATCGAAAGCAATAAGATCAAATCAATTTTATAAATATGTAAATATTTTACCGAATTAACTTTAATTAATCTTATCAGGGATAAGACAATATGATGTTATATTTATAATGAGCTAGTTCTTTATATATATATTTATAAATTATTGTAACACATTTTTATATTTTTATCGTTTCTGTAGTTTTTAAAAAAGTTTTTGTATGTAAATAACCTTATGTCGTTGTATAAAGTATTGTTGTGAAAATGTTTTGAATTTTTTTATATAAGTACAAATAAATTTCATTGATATAATGTATTCTTATCAAACAAATTCTAAATCCAAATTCCTATACCAAATATTTTTTCTTACTCTTGTAGCGAAAGGGAGTAGAGCTATTAAGTAATTGAAATATAAAACTGAAATAAGCAGTTAAATTTGCAATAAAGAAAGTTGAAATATGCAATAAAAAAAAGTTGACAATTACAAAATACACCATAAAGATTTTATTAAAAGTTGCTTTTCATATAAGAAATGTCAATTCAGAAAAATTAATAATGAGAACATTAATATTTGAATAAAAAAAGGTTCTTTGAAAGTTTTCCTTGGTTCATTGAAAAAACCGAGCTTGATGTTTGGATTTTTTTTTAACGAATTCATATATGATACAATTTAAAAAGTGTAGCTGCATGTAAGGTATATTTAACAGAAGTACCAGCAAAAATTAGTATCGGAGGCACATCATCGAAAACTTTTGATGACCAACAAGTGGGAGTTCTCCCTAAACTGGATCAAAAAGTTTCATTGAACCTTAAAGAAAGGGAAGGGTTAATTCGTATACATCCGAATTAGAAGTACATTTTTTGATTTAGTTAATTCTTGCTGGTAATTAAACAAATTGTGTCTAATTCTTCGTGAGGGCGTCGGCAGCTCAGTGGTATGCGTGCTTGCTTACTGAGCTCAAGGATGCGGATTCAAGAACCGGCCATCAAGTTTTATTTGAAAAATTAGGCCACTCAAACTCCAGAATTAGCTTCCAAAAAATTTGACATCGTAATTTGTTAATTAAAAACGTCGCTGAATCACTGGCAACTTACCCAGAACGAATTATTCAATTAACTTTTCACCCCCTCCCCTCCTCTTCAAAACCAGTCGATCGGTTGTGCTAATATTCAATATTTGACGTACATAGAGGCTCCTAAATCCTCATACTAAGTTTTGTGTCGATAAATTCATTAGATCGGCAGTTCTTAGGGTTTTTGAATAGAACCCCCTTCCCTTCAACCTATATTGTTGAAGTTTGACAGGTAATGTGCTCATTGCGTTTTAACCTTAAATATGAAATCTTGTGTCGTTATTTTCATTACAACGGCAGTTCTTAGAGTTTTTGTGTTAGGCATCTCTCCTATACCCCCCTGACCCTACGGTTGAAAATCGGTAATATGTGTTGTCCTCGTTGGATTTTGACTTTAAATATCAAATTTCATGTCGATATATTCATTACATCGGCAGTTATTAGAGTTTTTGAGTTAATCCTCCCCTCCCATTTGACTGAAAAACAATAATAGATGTCGTCGTTAGAATGTTCTGGATTCGCATATAAAATTTCGTAAGTTTTTTGTTTTCAAACCATCTTCAGGTGAACATTATACTGGTCTCAAATCAACAATACAAATATTTTTCAAAATATTTATAAGCAAGACCAGTCTGTAAAAAGCAAAGACCATATTTCTAAGAAACAATCTAAATCAAAATGAAACAGAATTTCGAGGCAATTCTCAATCCAAAAAGAAAAAAAAAAACAACTTTCAGAAATAAAGATTACGAATCGTAAATCAAATAAGACGAAAGCAAAAACATAAACCTTATGTAAACGATACCTTTAAAATGGCAAATTATGCTTCTGAATAAACTACTCAAGTTAAATTCACAAACTCATTTCATTAGAAATAAGAAAGAAAATGGAATGGAATTAATTTCAGCAAAATCAATTTTAAAATAAGTCAGGACTCAGCCACCAGAAACAGAAAATTGGAAGTGATAAAGCTGCGCTGAGTAATTATATATATATATGTAAATAGATTCTAAAACAACTATTTTCTGATATCTAGTTGTAAATTAAAAATAACACAAATAGCAGAACCAGGTTGCAACGAGATATTGCATACAGTAATAAAAGTACATAGACTGGGAAATAAAGAACTAGAAATATATATTTTTTTAATATTTATTGTTTGCAATTATATTACACTACAATGATATTACACTGA